>JAFBJS010001475.1:381226-392566 GCA_016785265.1 Paraplagusia blochii
GTCTCCTACCTGGTAGCTCCATCTCTAGGATCATTCTTCTACCAATGAATCCACTGTCCCTTCTCTGAACATGTCCAAACCATCTCAATCTGTCTTCTCTAGCTTTTTCTCCAAACCTTCTTGTCTGTGTTGTCCCTCCAATCACCTTATTCCTATTACCTTTACTTTTAAATAAAGTTCCTGTAATAGCCATAATAAACTTAACAGTGCTTAAAATGTCTAAGGAAACGGCAAAAGAAATGTTTAATTTGGCAAAGCGTAGAATTAAAGCATTTCCACTAAAGTGGAAGCCTTCAAAAACTCAGATTGAAGAAGAACAATTCAGCCTGATTCAGCTGCGATCGGAGGTTCAAGGCCAGTTTCTCATCCTCTCTCAGACTTTTGCCAGTTATGTGTCAGTGCAAAGGCCTCGCTGTGATTGTATCTCGTCTCCATCTCATTTGCCAAAACTGCCACAAGGAATTGCATGAGAAAACTATCAGAACCAGTCATCTTCAGGAGACAGGGAACACCAAAAAATGTAGACACCAGACTCAAGGATGTGTTTTACATCTGCAGACAATCACGTAGACCCTTCAGCCACAGCGATGATCATTCATTTTCATAACTCACTGTATTAATTTCCAACGGCCGTATTATCTACCGCCCAATCAGTTTGAGTGGTAATCATCATGGATCTTCTGCTCACAGGATGAAAAACAGCACTTGGCAGCTGTTAGACTTTGGTATTTGAGAATTTGAGAAGGAACCTTTCGGAAAAATCCTGATTTGTAGAATCACTAAATTGTGGCTTCAGACGTCTATTTATATCACAGTCTATATTACTAAAATGTTGAGCTTTTGATTTTCTTTTCCAACAGCAAACCACGAAGTGAAATGTTTTATCTCTTTCATTCCAGCTACAGTATGTCTGAAGAGAATGGTGCTTTTCTTTTTTACATCTAAGAGCCAAGTCCATGGCCACAGTCTGAGGATTTTCATTCTGATTTAAGAGCAACATCAAGGAGGGGACATGAAACATGTCTACAATAATAAAACAAATTTACCAAACACCAAGGAAAACAATCATTTGAACTTTCAACATAAGACAAGTTAGGACAGTGTGTAATCGACAGGCGCTTTATTAGAATTCAGATTCAACAGGATTTTACTCCTTCCTGGACATAATGATTGCTAAAAATATAATATATAATGACTGCTATAACATATTGTATGTTTAGTGTGAAAATGCCTTTGGACAAAGTTGTGAAAACTACGGCCCGAGGGCCAAATATGGCCCATTTGGCATTTTTATCCGGCCCGTGAAACGTGAAAATTCTATTAGTATATATTATTATTATATTTCTGCCTTTTCCAATACAAAACATAGAAAACTCTAAAAGCATTTAAACCTTTATTGCATGACTTTTATCTTAGTTCATAAAAATGCTCCATCTATGTGTTCCCAACCTGCCTCCACCCATGTCAAGAGTCAAATTATTTCCCAGAGTCTGCCCCATGAGGAATAAATCCCACATACTATTGTCTTTTCTGGACATTATTAGATCTGAAGTACATTAAACTAACTTTCTTTGTTCTTTTTTTCTTTGGTTATGGACCTCTACTACTACTAAGGTCTTTCTTCCACTTAGCATCTATGTTTCTTCTCCACTGTGTGGTCCAACTTTTGCCCGACAACAAATTTGCCATCGACTGTTAATTTGTAAAGGACTTTCCTCTTAATGTGATGTTATGCCTGTTTTAATAGCCACCAGTAAAAATGTCCGACGTTAAAGAAAAACATAAAATAACATGTCATGTGCCGATCAGATTTTTTTTTTCTTTCATTTTATGGGTTGTGTTTAGAGAGGAACAAATCCCAACCAGACTGAGTCTGCATGCGTGGAAACAGTTCCCCATGGAACCCCACAGCTTCAGCCTACTCGTGCGAGCTGTGCTGTGGTCTCCGTATTGAACAATATATTTTTTCCTGTGGGTTTTTTTATTCCACAGTTTTATTATCAAGTCATCGGTGATTGTTTGACTTTTGTGTCTTATGAATCCCCTGACAGTCTCTGGAAAAAAAATACCTGTGAAATAAACAGAGATACTTGGAGCAGCGGGTTGACGTGGTGGGTTGTTTAAATAAATCCGAGTGTTTTTTGTGGTTTGTTTGTATTTTTTATGTTTACCCCCTTTCACACTCAACAACATGCGTTTGTGCCCACTAATGTGTCTCGGGGTCTTTTAATAGACTGCAGATGGAAACACAGCAGTCATCAAAGAACACAGGGAAATTAGGACAAAACTAACAGTTGTCTTCAAATTAAGTCAATTTGTCAAAATCGTTTTTTATTTGTCATAATGTCAAAAGTCTACATATATATCGGATGGGTGATTAGATATGTTACCGAGTGCTTTATCTGCAATATTTCATACAAATGTACTGTAGTCAGTGGTCACATGACATCACTGGAAAAGCGTATATGTAGTAAGTTACTCTGAAACAAGTGTTAGTGACAAATGCACTGCTTTCATTTGTTAATTAGCGCCAATAGCCAATCGATACTCATGTGTGTTGATACATTGATACCATGGAATTGATACTCCATCGATACTACATCAAAACCCAAAACTGCAGATTTAGGGTTGGTTCTATTGATGGTTGCAAATGAGTGGCACAACCAAACAGTTGTTGATGATGAGGATCCACTGATTTGATCCCAATTCTGAATCTAAATATCAATAAAAGCTGTTCATGAGCCTATTGTCATGGCAACACACACACACACACACACATAGCTGTTCTGAAGCAGTGCTGTCCATTTCACACAGAGACTCACAGGCAGCTCAAACAAACCCCAACATGCATAAACATCACAATTAATGACCCCTGGTGACAGCACAAGCTAAATGTCCCCTTCACTGCCCACCAGAAAAAACATTAACACACTTTTGCCAAAGCTTTGATTAAGGTGTGTTCTCTGCTTTAATGGCCTTAGATAGTAAATCTAAGGTCTGAGTCAACACATAAATGTTATAACGATTGTGAACTACACAAAACCTTCTGCAGATATTTGACTAAGATTTATTTTCCTTCCGAGTGTCCTTTTGTAGGGATAACAAGACCTAAGAAATCAAAATTCACATTTTTGTTCTTCTCTTCTTTTTCCTTTTCATCTTGTTCGTTTTTTTTTTTTTTCAGGCTTTTGCCACAGCGTGTCAGCTATTTCCATCTCACCATGTCCTCTGTATCCTCAACTCTAACTCCAACTACCCTCATGTTGTCTCTCACGTTTTCATTATTTGGAGGAAAAACCAAAAGTGAGTCCTGGGTTTTGACAAACATGCTGAAATTATTTGTGGGGTCCTGAGAAGTTCACATTTGTTTTGGAGCAGAACTGCTGTATATATTGAAAACAGTTGACATCGGAATTGGAAATTAAGTGTTTGGACAATATTGGCATATTGATTTTCAGCAAAAAAATTTTTTTTTCTTGAAAGATACTCCCGAGGTAATAATAAAGTTCTATCTATCTAATTACCTTCTTTGAGACTACTTGTTTCCTGTGGATGTATGCTAATCATAAAGCTGTTTAATTGACAACAGCTAACAGGTTAACCCAATCCAAAAGGACACTTAAAGAAAGAATGACTCCTGTTTCCTGCTATAGCATCTAAAAGGACATTTTTATTGTCATAACACCGTATTTCCTCTGTCGCGCTTCTATACTTGTACACAAACAGTAGTCAAAATCATAGCCAGTAGCTCCTAAAAGCTTAACTCCTCATTACTACTCACACTGTGGCAGCAGATGATTCACGTTAAACAATTACATGTCAGTAGAGCCACAAATTGCAATTACAAGCTACACATTAGAGGAGATTAAATTCAAATTAAATTATCCATCTGGCTGTTGCTGCAGTGAAAAATCGGGATTCAGTGGAGGTGGGCTGGAGCAGCCAGGGTGTTGGTGGGCATTAAACACATCCAGAGAAACTGCCGTCCCAGTGCCAGCAGCCGTAACAGTGTACTGCATGAGCTGTAGCCCAAAGCTAAGGTGAAACAGGCCAAATGTTTCATTCTTGTCTCAGAACAAGCGAATAGGAATCCATCCCGTTCTGTTCCTCCTTTCCCTCCTCCTGAAGACTGACCTCAGCGTGGGTTCACCAGGAACCTACTGCAGTTAATCAGGAAAGCATGTTGCAAGTAGATCCGCCAGCCTCCATGAGCCAAGCTTCTTTTTCCTCACTGCTCAGTGTGGCACGCCGTGGAAAACTGTCAAATCTATATCTTTCTGGAATGTTTTCCTACCTTGAAAAATATTACAGTTATATTTGTTAATACCTTACACAGGATCATGAAGGTTTATACTGTTTGGAGGAGGCTAAGATGGATGGATGGATGGATGGATGGATGGATGGATGGATGGATAGATAGATAGATAATTGTTGCTGTGTGTGGTGTTGTTGAGTAATTGCAATTGCTATTGTTATTATATTTCGCTGGGCCAATATTACCACTGCAGATAAACCTCTTGGCTTTTGTTAACAGCACATAATAAGTCTTGATTTTTTTGTGGTATTACAATTGAATTGAAGATAGGAGGATTGAGTAGTATTTTTTATTTTGGTTATTTTGGCCGCAATCTAAATTAAATTGACTTTTGTTTGTTTACTGTTTCTTTAACAAGTGCTCGGTTATTGCTTATTGTAGTTGTCTCTACAACTAAGTAGTTCAAGCTATTGGTAAACTTCTGTATTCAGGATTTATCTTAACGGCAAAGCTTTTGTTTCCCTTTGTGTCTACAGGGTTATTTTCAGCAGCTATCTTCCCAATATAAGTCTCTCTTTTCCATCCATCGATCCATTTTCACCTGATCATCCATCACCAGATTGTAGAAGCAGCAGTCTCCACCACTATCACCTGTATCACATTGCACCACACTGTACCTTCTTGCTGCTGTGGTGAGTTCACTGGAAGCCAACAATCTTGCCCAGGAAATGAACCCTGGAATTTAATACCAATGACATTGATTGTAGGCTCAGGCAAAAGATCCCACACTTTCAGGGACAGTGGTGGCCTAGTGGTTAAGAAACCGGTTCTGGAGGGTTTCAGGTTCGAATCCTACCGCTGCCGGGTTTCCACAGAGGTCCACTCAGCATGTCTACTGTTCACTTTGGTGATGGGTTAAGGGCACATTTAGTTGTGTATTACAATGACAAAGAGTTTGATTTTCTCTAGAAAAACTACTTTCCATTTGTTCAATAACCTTTTTTTGACATTTTGCAGATTGAATACACAGTAGAGATGTTGAATAACTTTCGAGCCATTTCATTCAGTTTCCTTTCAAACCTCTTGTGTCTCTGTCATGCCATACACCGTTTTTTCTACAACTACAAACTACAAACATTCATGTAGAAGAAACTGGTCTACTCCAGACAAAGTATCACCTTGTTTGTCCTCATCCATTCTCCTGAAATGCTACACGCAGAGCAGAGGCCAAGTGAAAGAGAAGAATCCACAAGGCATGGCAGTAACACTTGATACCGCTCCATTCAGTGTGAATCAGAAGCGTTTTCGTTGAAGCCTCCAACTCTCCTTACCAGAACCCAGAAACTGTCCTGGACTCAGACTGTGTACAGTGATTAGTCACAACATCAGTGCATGTGGTCCAAGGCTGAGGTAATAGAACGCTGTGAATGTTTAAAGATGCTGAAGGCTCCGGGCGTTTGCTTCACCGTTTCTTCAAACAGTTAATCAGTCTTGTATTTGTTGTGTGTTAGCTGTGCTGCAACATGCCAACTTTTCCTCTCATCAACTTTTCCCCTCATCAACCCACTCTGCATCAGCCAGTTTCAGGTAGGCTGCATTGTTGGCTACAGACATTGTCAGTGATGAAATGCAACACTTAGCATGTGGCATCGATAGACGTGAAAATCAAACCTCTTCACAACAGCAGGACTGGAGATGATAAGAGTTTCTACTGCACTGGTGTCAGTCCATTCCTGCTGTTACTGCCAGGACTGTGACAACAGATGATGTCACTAAGAAGAAAATTTTGTTTATTTGTGTCTTTAAATATTCTTGTTACATCTCAGGAAACCAGTGTCATAAGGAGGAACCAGGAGTTGACACAGAAACAGAAGCAGGTGATGGGGTTCAGGGTTTATTTAGAACTTTAAGAATGTTGGTTGAAGAGAGCAACAGGGGCTGAGGCAGTGGAGGTGGAGGATGACAGTGACGGAGAGGCTGGAGCAGGAGGGAAGAAAAAGGATTCAGAGAAAACAAGAACTACAGCCAGAGTCTTTGGAAAAGAAGACAAATATCCCAGAGTTAAAAGCAATGATACCACGGGCAAACTCGAGCAGCCAAAGGATTACCACACTGATGTAATGGATGGTCTGGTGCTGTGGCGCTGACAAGAAGTTGGTTAAATAGATGGTTAATCCAAGGCTGGTGAGCTGGGATCACCAACAGGAGGGACTGATCATCAGCAACTGCCACCCAAATCACACTTTTTTCACCATTCTGTGAGTAGCGAGTCCACAAGAAGAAAAAAGAGAAAAGAAAATTTCCTTTTTTGGTAATTGGGATTTGAACCGAGGACCTTGCAGACCCAAGTCTGCACCCTTAACCACTAGGCCACTGCCCTACTTACAAAGTTACGTGGGTCAGGACAGTTCTTTTCTCAGAGCACCACCTCAATCTCAACCCTCCCTCCACCCATTGATGGTGAAAAAACACAGACAACCAGAATATAATGTGATGATTCTCATCTAAAAAAAGCATTGAGTGACTATTGAGTCATACGATGCATTCATATCGAAATACTGACCCCCCACCCCCACCCCTCAACCACCAGATGTATAAAATTCAAGCTAAAAACTGGGACGACGTCAGGGGTCAAACTTGATATTTATGGAAGAAATGACAATTGTTCATGTTTTACCTTCTCTCCAGCTATGTAAGTTTGATTTTTTTTTCATATGGAAAAACACAAGTTATGTATTAACATTAAGATTGGACCAACCACAGCCTAATATACTATTTATTATACTAAATTTGATATAAAACACACAACAGTAGTATTAGTCTCTTATTATGTCTCTATATATGTAGTTTTTTTCATAGGCCAAAGCTGATATAACATCTCAGTCAGTCTATAGTTTCTATATACTCTACTATACTCTACTCTATGATCTCTTGGACCAAATACAATTCCACTGCAGACCAGATGAGTTCTACACGTGACACAGGGGATCCCCAGTTTATGACGTCTTCAGCCAACTGTGTTTCGTGGATACGTTTTCATGGAAATCAGTCACAGTGTCGTCATCAGAACGCCGTACGGATCATGCCGTGAAATTTAATCTAAATTTTTGCTTCTTTCTCTCTGTTACATTTTAAAGAACTCCAAGCGTGGATGGAGCCTCAGTGGGACAGAAGGCTCTTTTCTATTCTCTATATAATCTTGACCAACCCCATTTATGCCGTTAACCAAGGGAGGCCCTGTGTCTATATGTTTAAGTGGCAGGGACTTGTGGATGATTGGATCTATTCCCAGCCATCCAGTTCCCAGCCCTTCAGCACCATGGGAAAGCCAGCCAAGTGAGCGTGGGTCAGGTCAACCTTGTCTTCTTTTCTGACTGTCAAAATAACAGTACCTTCCCCTCCGGCCTCCGCCACTGTCCGTCAGAGGCGAGCTGCTGGGCACTGTGGCACAGAGGGGTGGAAAAGCAATTAAATCAAACATGGGTGAGTAGCTGCAGGACAAATGCCTCGTCAGCGTTTTTCAGCTTTGCTGAAAAAAAAAAGGGCTCGGGTGGGTTTTTTTTTTTTCTTGGTATTGAAAGCCAGAGTATTGAAAACCCTCCAAAAGAAGAGCTGAGACATTTTGTGTCACTGGGCTAAGAGAGAGAGCGAGAGAGACAGAGAGACTTTGGACCAATTCAGAGTCTTCTTTTTACCCACTGATGGCCCGAACCGTGGGGTCAGACACATACTCTAACCTCTGACCGCCTGGTTCACGTCTCATCGTAATTACCTTTTGCGCATCAGGCCCTCGGCCACCCCCACGCAAAGACAATGTAACAATTTGTCTTTTCAATTGTCTGTCACTCACTCTCTCCGCGGCCTTTTCAGGGGGCGTATATGGTTTCTTTTTCCATTGGTATTTATTTATTTATCTTGCTTTACAGAGGTGGGGGGTTGTCTGGCCCCAGAAACAGGGAGTCTTTGTTTGGACTGGTTTCACATGGATATGGACCCCCCCTCCCTTTCACCTCCACCTCATTCTCCTTCTCCTTCTCCACCTCCTCCTCCTCTTCCACCTCCTCCTGCCTTCTATCCAGGTCCTGGTCCTCAGACCCCATGGGTTTGTTTGGGGGCTGCAGGGCAGCTGATCTCAGGGTCATTGTACATTGCATTTCCATAACTATTGACTCATCAATGGGGCTCTTGTCCTTCTCATTTAGCCAAGAAGCTGCATGAGAAAATAAAATCCTACTGTAACAACCACGTTGGGGTTTTTCTTCCCCAATTAGACAGACAGGAAGTGGCTCTTTTTGAGGTCAGTAAAGTATAAAATAATCATATGGAAGTATGGTGTGGTTCCAGAATTTAGCTGTTATCTGCCTGCCCTGGTCCTGACTTCACCCCCCATAACCCCTCCCACCCCCAGTGGAACCATATATTTAATCTCCCTCTTGTTAGTTGTTAGTCTGCCAACTGCATACATATATTTCTTGTCTCTAGAGTCTGTTGTTTGACTCATTATTTGTGAAACACTTTATAGTTATGCAGTGTTTTTGCTATTTTTGTCTAATTGTTTTCAAAATATTTTCTAAGTGATTGAAAATTGTTTTTTCAATTATAATTATTATTGATAACATTCGACGAACATTGAAACATGTTTTATTTTGGTGATGTTTATTATGTTTGTATTTACAATTCACCTGATGCAGTTTTTACTAATCCTGCAAGATCACAATAGAAGTAAAAAAAATCTTTAACAATAATACAAATACCTACCAATAATTTTGGCCTGATATTCTCATATTGTCTAATATTTGTATCGATTCTCCAAATAATGAAAACCCAATAAATCAAAGTCTGGGTTTTGCCAAATGACGCGTGTCATACAATACTTCCGGGGATAAATAGCTGTATGTCATAGTGAATGTCACTAGATGGCAGCATTTTAGCTAATTTATTCCCTTCATACTCAAACAGTGGTTTGTACTGATGAATAAATACTAGTGTCTGGACAATATTGGATATTGGCAGTTTATGCTAGGTACCATCGTGTATCAACGCTGCTGAATTGCTGTTGAAATAACATTTGCAGACATTTTCTAAATGCAGGTACGAAATCAAGGGCAAAATGCTCTTGATTTGTGTTACTATTACACCATGTTCAGCTTTCTGAAAGGATTACGACAGAAAACAAGTTCAATGACAAAAGACATAACATTTCCCTCTTTAAAAGACTTGATGTTCAGCAGAGTAATTAAAGCCAGAGCAGAGAAAGGAAGAGACCATTTAATCTTAATGTCACATGGTTTCTGAGGCAGAAACACAATCAGTCTTCCAGACAGCCTCGTCCACATGAGTTACCAGCCCCGTCTCTCCGTCCAGTGAAGCTGTGACGGCTTCAGGAGGGATGAAGGCCAGATCTGGACAAAGACTGTGGTTTTGCTTTGATCACTTTAATTTGTTCCTTCGTCTCTCCGTCTGTCTTCCTGTCTTTTTTAAGAGGCAGCGAGAACACGTCCGAGTGGTTCCAGTTGGTTAAAGTGCAGACAAAGCAGTGAAGGGTCCAAACAATGTAGTGTAATTAATCCTCTGCTTGTATTTCCAATTGTGAAACAGGAAAACGTTTACTGTGCTGCATTAAATGTTTTCATTCCTTCACGTGTGATGGACCGAGGACTGGAAGCTGGGTCAGTGGTCATGAAGAGTGAAGAATGTACTGTATAAATAAAGTCTTGTTTTGACAGAGAGGTTTCAATTAGTTCATTTTTAACCACAATAGCAGCACCAAGAAAAACACAGTCTGTCCTTAAAGGATTTCTGCTTAGTTTTGCACTTTTCTTTGTTTTTTCTCTTTAGTACCATGAGCCTTAAAGCTTCTACAGCTCCTCTGATCCACTAGACCAGACCTGGACAAACTAAGGCCCGGGGGCCGGATGCGGCCCGTTTGACGTTTTGCGGCCCTTCCAATTTGTCCTTAAATTATATTGTTGTTTCCTTCTACCTTTTCCCTACAATGCCAGCATTACCCCAATAGATAGATCTAAAATCATTGCCTTCATTCAATATTTTACTCATCATTTATCTTAGTTAACGGAAATACTCAATCTTTCCGATCTTGACCAACCCCGTGACTCCAACTTTAGGACCACCTGTGGCCCGTGAGACAAAATAACTGCCCAGGCCTGCACTGGACTCTACAAAGGTTGGGACCATCTGCTTCCTAAATCTAAGATCCATCAAATCATTGTCGTCCACAAGTCTGCAGGGACAGCGGTCTCAGTGACTGCCAAATCCCACTGCCCCGTACCAGCCCCTTGACAACCTTGCTCAAGGTGGTGAGTCCACTGGTAGACACCACCCATACTGGGTGGTGTCTACCAGTGGGATTTGATCTTGCCCAGGAGGTGAACCCTGGAGTCCCACACCAATGACTCTGGACCAAAGCGGCACCCTAAAACTAAAATTAATTTTTAAGTCATCCAGCCTTTTGAAAGTTTGTAAACCATCAAGTTATCTGGCAACACATTAATGTTTTGTTATAAACCCTATGGTTAAGGAAGTGAACTTGGGTCTGGCAAGGCTTCAGGTTCAAGCACACCAGTGTAATTTGGGTGGCAATCGTGGAGACTACCGCCCCTAGGACCACGTGATGCATAAAAGGCTGAGGATGAATGAATGAATGAATGAATGTTGAGGGAGAATCTGTCGTCTGTTGAGTCTGTAGACCAGGCCTGGGCAATTATTTTGACTCGCGGGCAACAGGTGGTACAAAAATTTGAGTCGAGGGGAAAGTATTGAATAAAGGCAAAATGCTATTGGGAAAATGCTGGCTTTGCACGGAAAAGGTATAAGGATAACAATAGTATAAATTAACAGTATAATTTGGACAAGATTGGAAGGCCAGATTAAAATGTCACACGGGCCGTATTCGGCCCCCGGGCCTTAATTTGCCCAGTTCTGCTGTAGAAGGTGGAAATCTGCCAGACACTGAAGAAATAATTTGTGTACATTACTATATTACCATAGGGCAGTGGTGGCCCTGAGGTGAGTGGTATTTTAGAATAACTACTTTGTTGGGTAGGTGTGATCTGTCTCTTATACAC
>JAFBJS010001477.1:8205-21927 GCA_016785265.1 Paraplagusia blochii
TGTATAAGAGACAGCAGTAGATGGATAGATTTTTTTCAGTGCGTGTATAGTAAGCTGACAACACTGTCACCACCTTATTGTTGTGGCTAACATGCACTCTAATTTTCGATTCAATATTATTGTAATTACTTAATCTAATAATCCTGCCCTTAACATCAACACAAATCTCTCTATAATACAGTTCCAAAAACAAAGCTCAGCCAAGCTCAACACCAGCCGCTGCAGCTATCATCCCTCCACCCCCTGACATCCAACCAGTCATCGACAAACTGGCTGAGTACGTTGCAAGGAACGGCGTGAAGTTTGAGGCCAGCGTCCGTTCCAAGAACGATCCACGGTAAGACTGGAGTGTTACATATGTGTTTTTTTTTTGTAGGGCACAATCTATTTGCTAATTAATCAACTTGTACTTTGTGTTTTCTGCATGTATCTTCTGTAGGTTTGAATTTATCCAGTCCTGGCATCAGCACTACCCCTATTACGAGTTCAAGAAAAATTACTTCCTGCAGAAAGAAGGAAAAACATTTGCTGAGGTAATAAATGGGTTTCTTTCTTTTTTTTTTTCCCGTACGGGGACATTCCAGAGCCGTTCTGTGAATTCAATCAAATACAGGATTTTGACAGATGTATTGAACTGACCCAAGTTTTATCGTACAATCTCAGGGATGCTAAAGTTAAAGTACATCCTATTCATTTTTTTTTCAGTTGTGGCCAGCACAAGTAGCTTAGGAACCTGCAGATGCCTCCAGACCTCTACCTGTACTTGTAAATGAGAGTCTTTATTGATGAAGGGTTCTCCTGGTTATTATAGTTTCCACCTCCTTTAGAAAGCCAATTCTTTGGATCCCTGCATTAATATCTTAACACCCAGTGTCTTCATGCCAAGGAACGTGTACAGATTTGGCACTGTGGTTCAATTCACTTACAATACCGTCAAGGAAAAAGTGCACGTAGAGCATTCGAGGTAAAAGGCAGACATTGTTTTGGCACTAGTTCTAAAAAAACACAAAAATCAATAAGCGTGTACGAAATCAGCAGAAAATCGTTGCACAAATAAGTGCTGAAGTGGACACCAGGCACAGGTGGAAGAAATAACGTGTTCCTCCAGTCATTTAACGCAGCATTTTTTTTACTCTTTCTGTGTGTGACTGTGTGCTTGTAACTGGAGTTTGAACGTGGAAATAGGGTTTCTGAGTAGTGACTGCATTAAGTCAACCTTGAAATTAGCTTCATTTAAATTTTGATGTTTTTCAGCTTCCCCTTCTACAAAAAAAAAAAAAAAAAAAAAAAAAAAAAAAAAAAAGATTAAATTGATAAAAGCGAGCCCTGGTTAATAGAAGAAGTTATTATGGAATGGAAACCAGTCAATAAGGAAGAAAACAGAAAAAAAAAACGAAAAAGAAATCCTTCCTCTTTACCTGACTGGGTTCCCAGATTATAAGGTTTGCTTTATTTGATTGCTTCAGGGTCTTCATTTGTGTTTACAATTAATGAGTAAGTTAGAATTGAGTTACTTATTTCCAGCACATTTTTTAAGTACATTCGGTCCATACAATTTGAACTTATGCAACTTGCAGAACTCTTTTTTTAAGTCTGGTTTCCTAAACCTAAAGTTCAATCCTCTCTGGATCTGTTGTTTTTAAACTCTTTATGTGGCTGGCAAAATTGCCGATCTTTTTTTTTTTTTTTTTTTTTTTTTTTTTTTTGTGGTTGCAAAAATTTTTTTGCTTGTGGCTTGGTCAGGATCCCAGTAGCACAGATTATTTTAACACAAGGCTAAACAAAAGATGAGAAGTTTGGTCAAAAAACTCTAAATGCAAACCGGTCATTTTTCTCCCCATTAATAGGCTTTCTTGCATATAGGCTAAAATGACGATATTAAAGTGCTGTCAAAATGAACACAATGTCAAACAAGGTCAGACTTGTGACAGAGCGGCCAGCATGAGACTGGGACAATTAGACACAAATGTCAGATGGACTGTTCAGGAGTGTAGTGTGAGTGTATTTTGATATGCATTTTACACACATTTCACACATTTGGGCAGTGTTGACCTAGTGGCTAAGAAACGGAACTATGGTCCAGAGTGTTCCTGGTTCAAATCCACCAATTGCCAAGTTACCACTGAGGTCCACTGAGCACGGCATTGTCCTCACTCACTGCTCCCTGGGAACTCAATGCTGCCCACTGTTCACTTTGGTGCTGGGTTAAATACGGAGGTCACAATTTGGGGGAAAAGGGAAAAAAATCCTACAAACAATCTGGCCTACAGTATTGTCCAGTCAGAGGGGAAAGTAAATCCTTAAATCCATTTCAAACCAAAGAAGATTTATACCCTTTTCTATTGCCAAATGCATCAACTGTGCCCTCCGTTAAGGCCTGTGAGTGCTCCAAGTGTGGGCACTTGTATATGTTCAAGGTTTGTTGAGTTAGCTCTGTGCCAGAACAAAAAAAATAAAAATGCAAGGAGTGAGTCAGAAAGTTATGGCAAAGAGCAATCTGTCATCTTCTGAATCAAATACATTAGCCTGTCACCTAGTGGAGGAGAGTGGCCTCATAATGACACAGCTCTGGCTGCTGTGACTAACAGTTGCTTTGCCTCCTATATCCCAAAACAGTTTTGAATAATAGAATGCAGATGTAATCTGCATCTGCAAGAGTTAGAATTGAGGATACAGAGGATGGTGAGATGGAAATTGTTGACTCGCTGTGGCAACAGCGAGAAAAAGGTATTTTTGTACATTTGTTCAAGGTTAATGTTAGGCAGCAAATAATCAAATATATTTTTTTGTTTGAGTACTAAATGTCCAAAGCTAACAAAAATTAATTTAGACCATTTTTTCCCATGTTACAATTTTAAAGGTCATGGCAGAGAAAAAAATACCAATAACAAAACAAAACAAAACCAAAAAAAATCTTATCTTTTTGATAGCTGAAGTGAACCCAAAGCTGACCTAATCTAAGGTTAACTTTTTTGAGACCCCTGCCAGTGTCTATACACTTTTACCTTTGTCTTTTAAGAACATTTTAGATGTGAGTTGTCCAGTGACATTTCTGAAATAAGTGTTGATTTATGTCATATATATTTATACTTATTTTATTCCCTTGTCCCTTTCTGTGAAGGGCTTTTGCTGAAAGCTCTATTCAGCTGCAGCAGAAAAGTAAGAATCTGCCCTACAAGCATTCTTCAAGCGTGGTAAAATGAACTTAGTGGGGATTTTGCTTTCCTCTGCTTTAGATTTAACCACTTCACTGCTCTCCCTCTCTTATTCTGTCAGCATTTATCTTGGAATGAAGGTTAGAACACAGTTATTGGTACACATGTTCTGCTAATCTGCACTGCAAAGTCATGGCGGCCATAATTGGTTAGGGAAGGTATGGAAGCACAAGTGAGGTGAGGAGCTAAAGCCTAAAAATGGCATACTTCTTTCTAACAATTGTCTTTTGTTTCAACAAAAGTCTATATTCTTTAAGGCAATATATATTTTTGGTTTGTTTTGGATCAATACAAAATAGAGACTGCTTTTTGTGATTTTTCTGTAGTTGAACCCCATTTTGTAAATATATAAATACAAGGGGTGTGACGATTCACTCACATAACAATCCGATTCATATGTCGATTCACAGGCTACGATCTGATTCATATTATGAATCATAAATGATTCATATGTATTAGGGGTGTGACGATTCACTCACATAACAATCTGATTCATATCTTGAGTCACAAACTCCGATCCGATTCAGGAACGATTCATGAAAAAAAAAAAATTAAACGATCGATCCAGTTCGATCTGATTCAGTTCAGTTTGATCGAAACTGATCCAAAACGATTAATTTGCACACCCCTAACAAATACATAACTTTTTAATTAAAAAAAACATTGTGTCCTAGTAAGAAAACTTAGCAAAAAAGTTACATAGTTGTGTCTGAGACTTAAAGCAGAATGAATAGGCTATATGCTTTTAAATCAGGGATTGCAAAATCAATTTTTGGTGTAGTATCTGTTGATAAAATTATCCAATCCAATGCCTTATTTCTTCTTAATGCATGGCTCGCTCAACAACAACATATACAAGCTGACATAGTGAAAATCTACAACTTTTCCAAAGGAAACACATTAGACTAAAGACTTATGATAATTTGCTTCTAGTTTTCCCTCTGCAACATTCATGAAAAAATATGTAAAAAAACATTTGAAAAAAAAAAAAACATTCAGAAAAGTAAACCTTGACCACGGCTGTCCCCACACAGATGAGTAATGACTGTGATTAAATATAACAGTTAAAGTGTCATTGAAAAATGACACTGATGTGTAAAAAGGGGTTTGACTGGTTCAGTCATTTAAAAGCTATCTCTCCTTAAAAAGAACTAAATTAGAGTCAGCATCTCTGGAAGCTTGTGTTAAAACATTTTTTGCGTCAACTTTTTTTATTTTTTTTTTCTTCACATATTGTTGCTCTGTTCCTTTAATGCCATAAATGCACGTAATGTAAAAGATTAAACCAAGCAGCTTTCATCAGATTCTCATTTCCTGGGCCATCTGTCTATTGTCAAAGTCCCACTCTTTTACTGAAGAAGGGATTCATTAAGCATCCATTAAATTGTGTCTCCATTGAAACAAACCTTTTTACTTATTTTGATGTCACAAGTAGGAAATGCTGCTGGGAAAATTGCCAGGCTTTGAATTAACATGTGCATTTTTTTTTCTTTTTTTTTTCTTGTCCTTCATGTAGAGTGGGACAGAAGACGGCGACAACCTTCAGTCTGACTTGTTGGACAATGACTCCAAGCTAAGCAAAGGTTGGTGTCTCCTCTCAGTGTTGTCTCATGAAATTGTGTGAGATCTATGTGACTGGGAAACAGTTTTTGTATACATGAACTGAAGATACAAAGATACATGAGAGAGATATTCTGGTTTTGCGGACATTAATTTACAACAAAATCCTTGATGTAGTAACACTTTTTTTTTTTTCCTTTTGAGCATATTTTGTAGGTTTTAATTTTTTATTATGGTATTGAAGGCTTCCCGATTTAGTCTGGGGTCAGAATTAGTCAAGATTACTGTACATGTAGTGTGAGGAATAATGTCGGTCACAGTTTCAATCAAGCACATTGTATTTATGTAGCCATACCACAATTATAAATCCGATTTGTCACACAGGGGTTTACAGGGTAGGTAACATCTTTAGTCATTAGACCCTCAGCCAGGGTAAGGAAAAACTACCGAGGGGAAAAGGAAAAAAAAAAAAAACTTTTTAACTGGGAAAAGAAAACTGGTAGAAACATTAAGGAGAACCACGGGAGAGGGATCCAATCCCTGGATGGAATAACAGTGCAATGGACGTTACCAGAGCATGAAAATACATATACTATGCGCTCATTCTAAATCTGTGATGTGAAAGCCCACCCCCTCAGCATTCACCTATAGCAGCTTGGCATAGACTTCATGAATGCACTTAAACATACAAGAAGTTCCCAAAGGCAACATTAAATAGATGGGTGAGACTGAATGGATGAGACCGAATATGAACCCCTGACATAAACAGTGTGTAGTAGTTCAGTTTAGGGAAAAGTCCTTTATGTCCATTTCACAGGAAACATGCTGGTTTTTTGTCACATGCTGGTTCTAAGCTACAGCAGCATGTGTGTGAAGACGTGATAGAGTTGCTGACACACAGCACTGTCTTCAGCCAGCCACACACACACACAGACAGACATATTTAAATTAAGACATGTATTCCGTACCAGACTCTCAGTCACGCTCCCGTCCTGGTTTAACCTGATAACACTCAGAACTATATAGTCCTTCTCTGCAAGAACGGAGGGTTTTATATTAAGGTTATTGCTCTGCAGAATGAGACACACTTATCTCTGTTGGAGCTAATAAAGTTGAACGCAAAATATAAGTTATTGTTACAAGTTATTGTTGTGTTGCTGTGTCATATTGAAAAAAAAAACACCGTTTGAGGGACGATCTGTGTTTCCCTTTCTGTCTACAGCTATCTCCGTTGTTTTCAAATAGTGGTTTACTTTTTTTTTTGTTTTTTTTTTTCTTTTCTTTTTGGCTTTTAAAAGGTTATTATTGCTCTCTTTTACCAGAGATGTTCCGTGTCAACAGCTCTCATCTTTTATGTTCATCATGCTTACCAACATGCTGGTGTTTTCTTTTCTCTTAGATTCAAATTAGTCACTATTTCAGAAAAAATCGATTTTCTTTTTTTTTTGTTTTTAATTTATAAATGTGTTGGGATGTATTTATCTTCATGTATCTTTCATGTATACATGGCATTTCTTCATGTATCCTGATTGTTAATCATCATCTAATATTGACATTTTCTGTTGATGTTGCATCATCATAAAAGTAATGCGTTAGATTAATGTAAAAGGATTTTGCTCTTTGGTGTTTGTTTTCACTATTAAATCTGTACTCACCTTAGACTTTAGGGGGACAACTCAGACAGGACGGTTTGGAGTAAAAGCTAGAGAAGCCAAACTGTGATGGTTTGGACATGTTCAGAGGAGGGACAGGGGTTATACTGGATACATTGGAGCTAGCAGGTAGGAGACAAAGCAGGTAGGAGACAAAGAGGAGATTGATGGATGCACTGTGGGAGGACATGGAGGTAGTTGGAGTTAGAGTTGAGGATAAAGAGGACAGAGTGAGATGGAAATTGTCGACTCGCTGTAGCAACCCCTGAAAGGGGGACAAGCTAGAAGGAGAAGAAGACTTTTGCTTCTATCTAGGCCAGTGCTTCTCAATTATTTTCTGTTACGCCCTCCCTAGCAAGAAGAAAACAATTCGCACCCCCCTTCCCACCACCACTCTCTGACACAACTGTAAATAATAGCATTTGTCTATAGAATAGTTATAGGTACACCTGTGCATAACATCGTATCTTTGTTAACATAAAGAAAACAAAGAAAGAGATATAGTTCAACTTACGAGGATGTGCAATTACACTTCATTATAGTACTGCAAAAAAAAAAAAAAGCATGTTCCCCAGGGTCACACGTGCCCCCCTCAGCATCACACCGTGCCCCTCCAGGGGGGGCCGCCCCACATTTTGAGAAGCACTGATCTAGGCTAAAGTGATGCATATCTGCTCAAGTATTTGTGCGTGAGTTCCACCAGTAGAGCCGCTGAACAGGGACAAGTCTAACTGTGTTAAGGAAAGATTGATTGAAAAATTTAAAATTGCATTGATTCATTTTGTTTTTTTGAAAATATTTTTTTTAATCATTATCAATTTTTTGTTGCTTCTATTTCAAAATACAACAAACAAAACAGTTGTTTTAAACACTGCCATTCACATTCCTATTTCCATCCTCCTTATTCTGTTGTGACATTTACCCATTAGCAGGTTGTTGTGATCATGCTGACTTGTCTTCATGAATTCAATCTATCCGTGAGATTACATGAATGGGTTTTGCAATGATCAATATGCAGTTGTACCTAATGAAGCGACCGGTGATTGTACTGGATTTTGCCCTGGTAAAGAAATGCACTGCTCGATTATTTGTACTTGAGTTGCCATTTCTCATTTATTTATTTATTTATTTTTTACTCTTTTCTTTACTTCTTTCTCTGTTCAGTCGCTGCCTCTTTTGCACCCATCTCTTTTGCAATCAAGGCAAAGGAAAATGACTTACTCCCACTGGAAAAGAACAGAGTACGACTCGATGACGACTCAGATGAGGACAAGGTATGAAATTTGTTTCATTCAATGCAGTGAATGAATCATATTGATATAAATAATTAATATATTAATTGTTAGCCAAAATTAACCAAAAACCAAAAGAAAATTAAAGATAATAAATAGTTTTTGTGACAAATCTGATAGCAACATCTGGAGGAGGAAGCACTGGCAGCTGTTATGGTGGGATCAGACTTGATTGACAAAGAATTGGTCCTTCCTGTTGCATCGGAGGAGAAGAAACCCAGTCTCAGTTTGGAAGAGCTGGAGGCAAAACAAGGTAAAACTGTCGTAATTTATTGGAAACAGATTGTGATATTAAAACACACTGTGAGCTTTGAAAAATGGCAATGTCAACTAAAACATTTCACCAAATCGAAGACACAGAGCTACAGTTAAAATTAAGATTATTATTAATTGTATTTATAGAAGGAAAATGACTCCCAAGTACACACACAGGCATTTAAATTAGGTTTACAAGTTGGGTTTGAGAGGGATTTTAAATGTTTTTTGTGCAGAATTTGATGGGCTGGGTATAATGTTCCAGAAGGGCGGGGAGGGGTAAACTGAATATCTGATGGATAACCAAATGCTTTTATAAATGGAAATTATTCCAAACCTCTTGTTTACCTTAACATTCTAATCTAAATAAGATCTTCTCCATGTATGCTTGGAGTCATCAGACATTTGTAACCCTCCAAAAAACTTCACTTTAATGTCATAAGTAGATGCATTATCCAATTATATGTTTTGACAACAAGTACCTGTAGCTCTGGCCTTACCTCAGCTGTGCTCTTATAAGATATGTGATGGGGATTTATAATCCCCAAATTGACTATTAAGGTCTTTTATAACGACTGTTAGACAATAGGACAAACAATCCTACAATGACAAGAATGCTGTTTTTGCTGAGCTGCGTTTGAACAAGTAGTAACTGTCTGTTTCCAGTTAAAGTGGTACACAGTCTGATGATTTGTCTCAGACATAAAGGATGGTTGTACAAGTGGAGAGTCTTTAGAAATAGCGGAGTGAATTGGCTCTGTTTTGTAGCTAAGTGGTTGTCAGTCACAAGACCTTCGCTGATCAGATTAGCCAGAGAATCAGTGGCAAACAGCAGAACACTTATCTGTACCGATGGCCTGGAAAACAGCCACAAACTGTAAATACGTTTTCCAGCAGTCCTGGAAGTACTGTGCTGCAAACTTTCCCCAGTGGCAATCAGTAATGTTGGAACACATATGAATATACAAAGTATATTGTCAAATTGCACATGAGAAACAACACGATAGAAATGTGACCAAATTTTCTGTAATTGAGCCAAGTCATCAATTTGGTTCAGTGAGTCACAACATGTCTTCTACTGCAGTTGACTGTCAACCCCCTTGATAGTCTGATAAAGTTTGCCTTCGCATTTGGGTCTATTTTTAAACCCATAGTGATAAAAGTAACCCCGGTGGTGGCAAAAAGTTGTTTTCTAAAGGCGTTTTCTCATATTGTCTTGTCTCCTCTGTGCCCCGAGTCATTCCTTTGCGCCTCTAACCTCATCTCCCTCCTACCCACTTCTGTCACTTCACATTTTTGTCTCATCTCTCAGCAACCGCGCAATGTCACAAAAAATGTCTGCCTCCTCTACTCCACACACATTTCTCCCAGTTATACTTTTGTCTGTAACACATAAGTCACTCAGTGTCTAAATGTCGTTCACATTTCAGAGTTCAAGTTTTGTTTTTTGTTATTGACATGTAATGATTTCTGTACACACTTAAGTTCTTATAATGTAGAATCTTAATAAAGAAATGTAGAGAATTTTAGAATTGGTTAGAATTTATGTGCCATGCCACGTAGCAACAATTCAACACGGTAACAACTAATATGAGTGGGGTTTTTTTTGTGTGTGTGTGTTAAGAAACTTGCATTTATATCTATTATTCTATTAAAAATATTCGTTTTTTTATCAGTCACATAAGACAATTTCAATTTGTGGTGGCATCTACCATAATTCTCACAAAAAATTGCATTTGTGCAACAGGGTTTTAAGCTGTTGTCGAGAGCAAGTCACTTAAATCAAGGTCAACACCCCAGGTCTTAAGGTCATGGACTAACTTACAATTTTGTTTTTCAGTCCAAGCATGTTTTAGATTCTAGTTTTTAGTTCTAGATTTTCCATAATTTCTTAAAGGATACACCTGAGGGATGTATGCATTTCTGTCTGTCTGTCTGTCTACCTCAGTTCAGGTCATTAAGATTTATTCCCTGATTTTGTACGAATGAGAGCACTACTTCATATTCTTCCCATTTTCACTCTTTCCTGTCCAATTTTTTTTTTTTTGTTCACCCTAACCACCATTTACTACGAACAAAGTATAAGCCAGTCACCACCACTTTTTGGATGGTATTTGAACCTTCTCTTCTTATTTCCATCAGCCAAGCAGAAACTGGAGGATCGTCTAGCAGCTGCAGCCAGGGAGAAGCTGGCCCAGGCGTCAAAGGAGTCAAAAGAAAAACAGCTACAGGCTGAGAGGAAGAGGAAGGCAACACTCTTCCTCCAGACCCTGCGCACCCCCTCAGCTTTTTTTTTTTTTTTGTTCACCCTAACCACCATTTACTACGAACAAAGTATACGCCAGTCACCACCACTTTTTGGATGGTATTTGAACCTTCTCTTCTTATTTCCATCAGCCAAGCAGAAACTGGAGGATCGTCTAGCAGCTGCAGCCAGGGAGAAGCTGGCCCAGGCGTCAAAGGAGTCAAAAGAAAAACAGCTACAGGCTGAGAGGAAGAGGAAGGCAACACTCTTCCTCCAGACCCTGCGCACCCCCTCAGCTGGAGAGCCTGAGGCGAAGAGAGCGGAACTAGATCCTTCTGTGCAGCTTGAGGTGGGTGTTTGCCTGATAGTGTTAGGTCAGTGTTTGTCAGTGTGTCTTTTCGCCTGAAATGTTTGTGCAAAGTTGCATTTTCTTCGTGACTGTGTTGCTGTGAATTTGCTTCACAAGAAACCAGGGGTCAAGTGAGGGTGAACAGAATATCTGAACAATATCCGTTTTCTTCTCGTTCTGTTTTCAACTTTTGTTGAAGGTTAGACCAAACTCCTCAACGTAAAACGAATGTCACTGCATTTGCCAGATAATTGAGACAATTGTCCTTTTCATCCTTAATTTCCTTGGAATTTAAGAACATGCAAGAAAATACCACTTTAAACTCAAATGTTCCATTTTATATATTAAAAGGTAAAGGCTCATTCACATTAGCATTACAATTGTGACAAACATGACATACAGTGCATTTGACTTTTATTACACCTTAAAGAAGCTTGTTTCGCATAAAATACCTTGCAATAAAGAAAGGACAGGAGTTTTTGAAACAGACCAGAAAGAAACAGAAAATTATATATATATATATATATATATATGCAGAGATGCTGCTTTCTGACTTTGATCAGTGCTCCCATTGTTGCTTGGCGGCCCCATCTGACTATTACTCCACTTGATCCATACCCATATCAATGAAATAACTTAGCAACAACATGGCTAGGATTACATTATAAATAATTCAACTATATCTGATTAGGTAATATTTTTTTCAGTGAAGATGACAACAATAAACTCAAAATGAGGCAGAGTCATTTATACAAGATTCGAACCTTGTATACCGGTCTGGTAGCAGATAATTATAGGCTGTGTTATGCCTATGCACAGTTAAATAGAGTAGGAAGATTTTATAGGTAGGTAAATATTTCTGAACACCGTAAATATCAAGGGTTATTTTTCTGCCACAACTTAAAGATGGGTCCATGAAAATAAAATAAAAAGGTCGGGGAACACTGACTTAGACAAAGGAATTGGTTCAGACTTTAGTTATGTTTGCAGGCAAACACATTAGCAATCGCTATAAAAACTGGACTGCTTGAAATAATATACATTAGCAGGAGCTGATGAGATGGAATTAGGCATTATGTTGCTGCCATTGGGAGTTTAAATTGGATTTGAAATTGTTTATTGCATTTCACTGATTGCAATTGAACATGTCCACACACCAAGACCGTTCTGCAAGTCATAATTATTGTGCGAAATGCCAGTAGCTTAAACATGGATATCTGGAAACCGAGCACCAATTTGTTTTCCCTATTAAAGAAAAGCTTACTCACCAGAAAGAACTTTTTTTCCCCTGCTACTATGGTGATGTTTGTTAATTATTCTTACGCCCGTTGAACCATGTGGCCGTGTAGCGCCTAAGATTACTTTTGTAAAACTTATTTTATTCTTCCCCATATGTAGCTGACCTAATACTCTCACACATCTCTGTCTGAAGAAAACCACTCAAGTCATTAGCCTTAATAACTTAACTGAAATGCTAAGCTAGTGAAAATGAGAACTCTTTGCTAAAACTAAAGTCCTCAACTGACAAGGTGCAGCCAAAAATATATGTCTATTTTGCATCTAAACAATGAACTGTACTAACATGCTGCTGTATAAGACCATGCTTAGGTGCGGCTTACTCAGCTTTAAGAATGATGTAATGCATAAGACAAAAAGATGGATGCTGCCTCTGAACTTTCAAAAATAGCATTTTGTTCCCTTCATGCACTTCATGCTATGGCTTACTATTCAGTAAGTACACTTAGTACAAAGTGCTTAAAACCTAAATGTTGTTTGTACCCCACCATGGCCATCTACTAGGTCAGGTAGTTTTCTTTTTTTCTTACATAGCAATATTCATCTATACATCCATCCATCCATTTTCACCTGCTTATCTGTTACTGCAAGGGTGTCTCACCGGATCCACAAAGGGCTGGTGTCGGTGCTGGTTTTTGCTTCAACCAACTTGACTTGGCTCTTTTTTTCAAGTCATCTGCGTCTCCAGACAGCTGATTGGTCAGTCAGTGCCTCTGAATAGGCTGTACCCAAAAAAACTACAGCCATTTGGGGAACAGTGCCTCCCTCTCCGGAGAGCAACGGGAGGCGCCCTTGCGACTGCCAGCCAAATCACATTGCTTTATGGTGGGGCAGTGGTGGCCCAGTGGTTAAGTAACCGGACTGGGGTCTGAAGGGCTCCAGGTTTAAATCCATCAAATGCCCAGTTTCCACTGTCCCCACTCACTGTTCCCCGGGCACTCAAAGCTGCCCACTGTTCACTTTGGTGACAGGCTGAATTTTGTTGTTTCCAGTGGTGTGAATCACACCTTCCTGCAGGTTGTGAGCTCAGCTTTTCAAATTAACAGTTCTTAGCATTATTACATTGTTTTTTTATATATATATATTTTTAGTCATTAACCCTACCTTACTTTGTGGCACTCAGGGGACACTGATGACTGTCATCGTCACTTTTGGACTGTTTAAAAGTATTTTCTACATCATTTTGTGCAGCACTCCTCCAGTCATAGACGATATGGGAGCTCATGTTCAAAAGAGACCGGTCTAGTGACGGCTTACACAGAAACAAGGGGTCCCCGTTGAGTTTCATGTCTCCTTGATGCCTTTTTTTAACAAACAGCTGAAGAAAAGAGAGCCTTGAAGGTTTTCAGAGGTCAAATCAAAGTCTGAAGCTCAGAGGGATTTTAGGGATAGTAAGGTAATGAGCATTCTGCTATCAGAGGGCAGGAGAGGGCTGAGAATCAATGTTAAAGTCAGATAAACAGGACACTGCTGGTCTATAATGATTTGTTCAGCAGAAGGAATGGCTGGGCACTGAAGAGACTTCTTTAGTTATATAACTGTTAGGTTTTTTTTTTTTTTTTTTTTCAACTGATATCTCAAATACAGTTTGTAAAATATGAGACAAAAATGGGCAATTTGAAACAAGAGTTCATCATGACTGGCCTGAAATCCGAGAAAAATGCTTAAATTTCAAACTGCGCTACTAAGATATGAAATATGCTTTTGATGAAGTACTGAAAAAGGTTTGAAATCTGCTGCCGTGTCCTTTCTGCAGACAAATTGCTATACTACTTCTTCCTTCTTGGCTGTTTGAAGACACAGCACTGAAATAAAGTGGGACTTAAAATGAAAAAAAAAAAAAAATTTTATCTTTGCT
>JAFBJS010001477.1:22307-34807 GCA_016785265.1 Paraplagusia blochii
GGACTTAAAATGAAAAAAAAAAAAACTTTATCTGAGCTTCACATTCGACTTTGTCCAACCCAAGGTAATAAAAAACAAAGAAAAGAAGCACCAATGTAGTATAAAGATAAAGTTTTTTTTTTTTTTTTTCCCAAACCATTACTGATACTCTGTGTCAACAAAAAACAGGTATTTAGCTAAATAAAGCTAAAAATCTCCTATTTTTTTTTTTATCCTTATCATGATAATACAGTTTCTCCCTCCTCCTTTTACCTCTGTCTTCACCTGTCTGGTCCCAGGACTCCCAACTTTTCCCATTATTGCCCAAACTTCCATATCTTGCCAGGCCAGGTGTGAGGAGATATCCGTTTTTCTGAGCTTACTGTTGGAATTAGCCTCTTATATGTCAGTCCTACTTTTACACACATCATTTTCTGATATCATTTCATTATCTCCTCCTTGGCCCAGACCCAGATAGTTGAACACAGTGAGTGTAATACATCCCAACAGCTGCTTCTCTCCTAAGCGCACGGTTTTGCCTTCCTTTCATGCTTCCTGCTTGCTAGTATACTCCATTTCTCTTCTCCTCATTTTTTTTTTTTTTCATCATTACACTTCCTGTCTGTCTGCCTGCCAGACTGTCTGTCTCACACTCACTCTATCAATGCAATTTCCTCTCTCGCATCTGTGCCCTTAATGTTCTGCTCATTGCAACTGAATTCTTGCAGGGAGGTTGGGTGCATTATAGAAGTGTTGGTATTAAATAAAATTAAGATTCACATTAAATTCTGACCAAATAAATGTTAACTACGAACTAGGATGGTAATTAACATTACCAATTAAAAGGTATTAAAAAAGGTTACGTCTGAACCGAAATTATCATCTTAGATAACAAATAAAAAAAAATATCCAAGTCCGACTGGTTTGTTGGCGAGTAGCTTGCTGGTGTTATTGAAAAATAAAAAAAAATAAATGTATAATAAAAAAGTTCCTTCCTTTACAGAAACACTGTGTCTGTGAAGGAAGGAAGCCCACGTCATGGTTGAACCCATAAATATCACTTAGGCTATAATACTTAAGACCTCAACGTTGTTTTTTTTTTTCTGAAAGTGGGTTACTGCCAAAGCTAATTGTCACATTTTTTTCTACAAAAGCAACCGCAATCCAGCCTTTGACAATATATTTGAACCTTCTGCAACTGCAATCTGTTCTGCAATCTGTGCGTGCATCTAAATGTGTTTCCATCAATAAAGAAAAGTTTTGTTATTTATTAAATTTAAAATATCATTTAAAGTTGGCATTGATTAGAAGCGTCGTGTGCCATTTAGTACCCAATGACACATGAAAAACTAAAAAAAAACAAATGAACATTGACATGAGAAGTGAACGTTTTCATGGAAGTTATTAAAGGAGAACCTTCTTTAATACCTATATAAAAAAGGAAGATATTTTGTATACTTTTTTAAAAATTAAATATTGGTCCTTTCTTTAATGAAACAATCTGGCTATACTCAGTCATTGAAAAAGACAAAAAAAGTGCCAAAAAATCTAGTGTGTTTTTTTCCCGCTTTTTTTTTATTTGGATTTGTCATTAATTGTTACAATTATGAAGTGCTTTTGTTAAGACAATGGGCTTATCAACATTCAGGGAGTTTGAGTTTGTTAGACCAGGTTTGATTGAAGCTTTGTAACAGGGTTTTATCAGGATCATTAAAAAGCTTAAATTGGATTTGCTGGTACCTGCAGAAATGAAGAAAACATTTCATTATCTTTTTTTTTTTTTTTTTGCTCTTAAAACATATTTAAAATCTAGAACCTGTTTTATGATGATCATTTTGAACTTCTTTCCAATAATTGTCATCTTTTTACTGGTTGTTGACTGAACTGTTGAACCGTATACTGGCCGCGATGTCCTGTCCGCGTCCCCAGTGATCCCTTCATTTAATATCACATGTGCAGGGATTAAGTGTTTGAATAAAAAGCTCACTCGCAGTAAGTGACTTCGAGGATTTTTTAATCAAAAAATCCAAGGCTTTTTATGCGGTAGTGTTTTGGCAGAGGCTTTAAACTTAACCATTGAAAGCTTAGTATCATGTTTAATCCAGCTGATAGACCTGAGTGCCATCTTCTAGATGGATTTTCAACAACAGACCAATCTCATCTGTCCAGACCGTCCCACACTGGGGTAATTAGAGGCCCTTTGTGGCTGACAGTTGTAACTCAGTGTGGGGCCAGATGGCTGTACAACCAGAGCCATCTCCTAATCAGCTGAGTAAGGGAAGAATATGAGTGATAATTTCCCAGGAGAGCAGAGAAATTTTGAGCCACCTACTTATGATTTATTACACTTCCTTAAAAGAAGATCTCCTGATGTGACCTTTCCAATATTAAGGGATTAAATCAGAGATAAATATAAATGTTTAATTTTGGCTAAGAATTAGAACTGTACCATTAAAAATTGATTCTTTTCAAATGCACCATGATATTTTGCAAGTGAAAAGTTTCTCCCAGGGCTACAGTGGAGAGATTTCCTTTTCACTTGATTAAAAATAATAAAAAAAAAGGTCAAGTATAATTTTCATATATGCTTCTTCCTACAGATGCAGGAGGCCCTTTCTGCTCTGTCTGACCTTGTGCCGTCCCAGATGTCCTCTACAACATCCCTGCATTACCAGAATCAGATACCCCACAAAGAGAACCAGGGAACCCATCGCAGCAAGGACACCCATTCCTTGTCCTCGTCGTCACACAGAGGGTCAGAACGCGACAGGGACCGAGACAAAGACAGAGGCAGGGAGAGGGACAGAGATAGAGACAAGGACAGAGATAGGGAAAAAGACAGGGACCGAGATAGAGGTAGGGATAGAGACAAAAATAGAGACAGAGACAGGAACAGGGGTAGAGACAAAGACAAGAAGAAGAAAAAGCACAGGAGGAGGTCAAGGACAAGAACAAGATCGAGGTCGAGGTCAAGATCGAAGAACAAACCATCTCTACCCACTGCCTACAAAAGATCTCGCAGGACAAGGTAGGTCATATGTGACTGAGGACTTTGACAGACCTTCATTTTATTTATTTTATACTTTTTAATAACTTCATTAGGACACCTAGAAAAAATATTTCGAAGTTACAATAAATATAGAACAGTGCTGCCAGGGTCCTGATGAGAGTCCGTAGATATGAACACATCACCCCCATTCTCCGGTCAATACACTGGCTCACCATTTCATCCCGGATCGACTACAAGTCCTTCTGTTAACTCACAAATGTATTTATGGACATGCACTTACCTACCTTCAAGATCCAATCACCTTACCACTCACAGCCTCAGATCTACGGATACCCATCTCCTCCAGGTTCCCAGGACCAGGCTCTCCACCAGCCTCTAGTGGTGCTGCACCATGCCTACACAAAAGCCTTCCACCTCACTTAATGATATTGACTCTTTAAAATAATAATAATAATAATAATAATAATAAATTTTATTTAAAGGCACCTTTCCATAGGCCTACATTTTTTATTATTATTATTATTATTATTATTATTTTATTTATGAATGCTTATAACTGTCTTTAACTACAATTTCTATTGATTTAATGTGATTTTACTAATTATTTCTTTACTTTATTTCATGGCTTTTGTGGCACTTTGAGATCCCATGGATTGTAAGTGCATTAGAAATAAATTTTTTTATTATTATTATTATTATTATTATTTGTCAGTATAAAACTAATGTTAGTGTGAACAAAACCACAAAACAGAGGCCAACTTAAAAACAGCCATGTTTCATGATTACACTAAAGTGAAATATTACTAAAAGTATAGAAAGTAGTCATTAGTGTCAGAGATCAGGACAGTCATATTGAATTTTATGTTTTACTTATTACCTTATATTCAGATGTTTCTATTTATCTCAATGACAATAAGTCATCATAATTTACGATTAACCATGATTAATCCACCAAATTTAATAGTTTTACAGCCCGAGTTAGTATTTTTCAACATAAATGTAAGAGGTTGTGTTAAAAGTCAAGAAGTGGACACTGTTGAAATGTCACAGTAGGACCAATAGCAAAGAATACCCAGTTTCCATCTCTGTGGCTCTTTTGATTTGGTTTTGGTGAACGTAGCCGCAAAATCATGTCAAACCATGTCTCATGTTTGATGTCCCAATGGCTTTGTTCTTATATCTCCGTCTTCTGTTCTCTGACTTGGATGTGAATTGAGTCACATTCATTTGGAAATTCCACTCAAACAATGTTCAAAGCCATGTTTTTTTTTTTTTTTTAACAACTTTCACCTTCACAACGGCAGCTGTCGTCTCTTATCTCTGTTTTCAGCCTCATCTGCTTGTGTCCTCATTTCCTATGCATCAGCTCATCATTTAATTTGCAGTTTAGTGTCCTCCTCTCTCTCACACCTTTCCTCTGCCTCACCCCTGTGTGGACAGATCCCGATCACACTCCCCCGGGAGAAGAGACAAAAGACGAAGTCAAGAGAGGGATAGGGATCGCCATCGTCACAGTCGCAGCAGTATACCCAGGGGGCGCTCCAGATCCAGGTAAAGCTAACAGCAGGTGTCATAAACGCCATTTTTGTTATTGTTGGTTCCCTCCGTGTTTGATCAGTTATTTGCATTGACACTGGTGAAACCAAAAGTCAACATATGTCTGCGGATGAAACACTGAGCCCCATGTGACCATTAAAGGTAACCTTAATTATCTTGTTTCAGTAGCATTTTATCTTCCAATGTTTTGCTGAATACGCAGCCTAGACTTCCCTTGAAATTTCCTTGAATAAACCTCTGTTCTGAAGTGTAAATGCAACCTCTCCTGCCTTCGCCTCCCAGATCCCCTGCTGACAAACAGAGGAGAGCCTTGTCAGGACAGACCCAAACTGTCGGGGCTTCTTTCTCTCCATACGCCTCACCGGGCAGGGTTTTGTCTCAGTCGGGAAGTCCTGCCTCCAGCCTGACATATTCAAGGTAATGTCCTGGAAACCTGTTGTGTCGAGAAGATATGTCTTTAGGCTACACTGTGACTGTGCAAAAATGACAAGTTAGGATAAAACAAAACCATCTCCAGCTCCTTGTCTAGATTTATCTTTATCAAATGGCTCTGTGGGTCACAATTTGGCCCACAAGCCGTATGTTTGATACTTGTTTCAGCGTTATGTCGTTGTTTTGTGCTATTTCAGTTTAAGAATGAAACAACTGTGAATCTTAATGAATCCCGTTGACTTAACTTAGTTTCGGCTGTGTTAACTTGATTCACCTTCTGTTCTTCTCTGTGAACCGAATAGAAAAATAAAGCCATAAACCTGATGTAATATTTATCAGGTAGACAACGTATTTGCATGATCAGCGATTCCTCTCCTGAAAGAATTCGGTTTGAATAATGTAACCCAGACACAGCAGGCAGGAGCGTCGCCCTCGTTGATTCATCATTACAGGCAGTAAATCATCCAAAACACGGCTAGCAAACGACACTAATGCCAGCTTTGTGAGAAGGAAAGTGGGTGTAACGAGGGCCAGGTCTCGTCGTTGTGTCATAGGAATTGTAAGTCTTGATACAAATGGAAAACACGCGGAGCATTAAATCTAAACAGCCAATAATCTTTCGGTTTGGAGCCAGCATCTTTCAGATTCAGGGTCTCAAAGTAAAAATGGTGTTCAGAGGAAAGTAATCTCTTCTGATGCCCTGGCTGTTTCTGTTGACGATATGCCCCAACAGAGAAGCAAAGCTGTGTGTGTTCGTGTGTAAATGCTACAGGACATACAAGGCCAGACCACTTTCTCCCCCAACTCTCCTCACTATTTGTCTCTAAATAAGATAGTACATCTGTTCTGTAACAACTCCAAATGGGCAAATGTTTGCAGCACTCGACGGAAATGAAGTGAGAGAAGAGTTGTACTTCTGCTGTTATCAGCAGATAACTCAGTGCCATGATTTCAAGATGCTGTTTGTTGTTTTTTGTTTGTCAGATTTTTTGTCAGTTTTCATAATATTCAGTATTTTTACCATATTTATTCTGTTTATTAAAATAAAAAAGAAAAACATATTAGAGGTGAGTGAAGACGTCCACATTTTCGAAATTACAAAAAAATTACCAAAACACATCTCACAGTTAAATCATGGCACGGAAGCCGGTTGTGTCACATGGATTGTGCCGATCATAGTCATGACTGGATTACAAATAAACCTCAAAAAACTTTTGTTTTCCTTGAAAAGGGAAAACCGCATTGCAAATATCAATTTAAGGCCAAAATGAGTGTGGACACCGATGTGTGTGTGACATACAGTTGTTGACCCTTGAAGGGTTAGTACAGCGTGTTAGATTTTTGGGCCACGGACCAGTTAAATGTCTGGGTCTGAAATATTTTCCTACCTATAAAATTGTCCATCAATGACTCTGACTCATTTTGAGTTTATTGTTGCTGTCGTAACTGAGAAAAAAACACCTATTCACCCACGAACCGGTACTGGTCCCTGGACCAGAAGTTGGGCTAGCATGCATGTTTTCTAGTGCAAACTTGCTAAATTGAGATAAAATCACTGAGAGTCATTGGAGCACAGAAAAGCCTTGTCATTATTTACACTGACGTATCCTCAGGAGATACAAGGCTGTTGTTGTTATTGACCGTCTCTCTTTCTGTCTTTTTCCAATTGTTCAACAGGGGGGGATCTCAGGAGAAAGACAAGGCAGTGTCCTCATCCATTGTGTCCTCAGTTCAGTCCAAAATAACTCAGGTATTTTCCTTTTTTTTTTTCTCCCTTTTGTTCAATGTTTATAGTTCTTTTACTAGCTGACTGGATGAATAACCAAACGCCAGCAAGGACAGGATACATCTAGGTATAGAAAGTCAAGGTTTGTTCCAAAGTTAAATAATATGAACACTATATGTTCATTGTGTACATGTACATACAGTTTATATCTATCTTATTTATTTAAAATGCTTTTAACACATATTTAACCATTTGTATTGTGAGATGGTGAACAACGCCCATATGAGGACATTTATGATTAAGTGCAGAGCATTAGTTCTGACTAAGACCTCAAAATAGTGACTGAACTGCTGAACTTGCCTAATGACTACAATCTGCAAGCTGTCAACCATCTGGAAATTATCCAAAGTAAAGGTCAAAAATCTCAAATAAAATGGATTAAAGGAGGTAAATGTAAATGTAGTAAAATCAGAAATAACTATTAAAAACCTTTTTTTTTATTATTATTATTATTGTATTATTTTTTTTTGTTATTTGTGGTTGCTTGTCTCCTGAATGTCACAATAACAAAAAAAAAGTCATCAGTGTCTATTGTTAGCTTCTCTGTAATCAGTTGTTGGTTTAAAAATAATAACAAACAAAGATGTTCTTTTGTTTGTGTCTGTAAATAGAAAATATTCCAGACAATTTTCACCTTTGATTTCTACATAAAAAACTCATACACATACATAACATAATTTTCATTCGAACAATTAACACAACTGGTGATGATGTGTATATAAGAATATGCAGGTACAATATATACAAAAGTGTATATATGCACATTTATGTATATATGTCTGTGAATATGTAAATATATACATACACTGGGACTCTTTTTATGTCTTAAGAGCATTATCTCTTAACAAACTGGGCTGGGAAACTGGGATGTCTCCTCCTCTGAAAGTGATTTGTCCGATTCATCAGTGCACAGATGCTGATAGAGCTCCAAAGCGTGTACACCTCATACATAACAATACTGTTATCCATTATGCATTGCTTTATTTCAGTCTTTTCTTTGTCATGATAACTCTCTTGCCCTTTGAGATACGCAGTTTTGCTAATATAAAGTATTTGTTATTAATCATCATTTGATATTAGAAATATATTCGTTTTTATTATGTATTATTACTTTGAAGTTATTTTTAATGTGGGAAATGCTCAGAGCTCAACTGTAATATCAATAACCAAAACTTTTTTCACAATGTGAGTTTGAATCAATAGGTGTGAATGTGTCAATGTGAAAAAAAAAAAGCATTGAGTATGAATCCCTAACATGGGCCGCTCTCTCCTTGTACAATGTAGTAACTGGTCCGGTTCCTTGGGACTTTGCAACGTTAGATAAACTAGGAATTAAATGGTCTTACACGCTGTAAGTGTGCGCCTTAATTCCAATTAAGTGTTTTATAAAGCGTGCAGTTGTAGGAGCAGTTATCTTTACAAGAAAACAAGTGTTGAAGTGATTGCGGAGACGCTGCAGCGTAAGCCACATTCTGAGAAGCGGCGGGACTTGAGCTAATGGAGGTCAGCGGAGTGTGAATGCAGAGGCAACACTCGCTGTTCTGAGAACACTGGTACAATTGTAACTGCTTTACAATGAATTTGGGTTCCATTCTCTTCCCTGGCCTTTGGCAGTTGTTTGCCAATGTGCTTGTGTTTGAGAGAGAGAGACAGAGAATCGCTTTCTATCAAACACGTCTTGATATTTCTCTCTAGAGTAAGAAAAAAAAAAATCTTTCTTCTTGTGCTTTGTATTATCTCCACCCGAACGTCAGCTCCGCGCCTCCTCCTGCCTTCATCTTCATACGACGCCAACAGCAGCTGAAGCAGCAGCAGCGCATTCATGAAAACCTTCTGCTGTTACAGCAGCCGCAGATAGAATCACCAGCACCAGTGCAGATCCCCCGTCTGTGTGATGTTTTACATACACATCTTAAATTATTCAGCACCTCCTCATCTGCCTAATGGTCTGCTCCCTCCTCAGGGCCTCATTCTCTCTCTTCCTCTCTCTATCTCACTCTCTCACTTTGGTCACTTTTGGTTTTGATTCCATCTCTTTCCCATCTCTCTAATGCGTTCAATGTTGTTTCCTCTGATTGGTTTGTTACCAGTGCAATTGTAAAGTAAATCTCTTTAGGCCTGGAGTTATTCTTCTAAATAAGAAGAGTGTTAAAAATAGAGTGTGGAGTTGTGTATAACAGGTAACAGCTAACATTGAGAATGGTTTCAGACCACAGATGACGTTCAGGTGCTGGCTTAATGTCCCTGTTAATACTTTAACCAAAATGTGTCAAACGTATGGCCCGCAGGCCGGAAGCGGCCCACTAGGAGGTTTGATCAGGCTCACAGTATATAAACTACATAATGAAATGTAGTGGTGCAATAATAACAAAATAGATGTTTAGACATTTTGACAGGCATCTTTATTGTAACCTCAACTTGCCACTTGCCGTCGTCTTGCTTGTGAGTCTGTGCTGCTGAACCTTGTCGCGTGTGTGTAAGACTGTTTCCCTATTTCCCTATAAGGCAAGAAGACCCGCTCAGGTATCTCTCTGATTGGCCGAGCTTAAAATGTTAAATTATGTCAACCAATTATCACTCCTTTTCAACACAGGGGTTAATTTAGTGTGCACGGCCGTCTTTCACTCATGACTGTGAGATTGTCCACACACACACACACACACACACACGATTACAGGCAGCAGACAGATACCGAAGACAGATACCGAGCCCCTTTACACCACAGTAACAATAAAGGCGGTACTAGTTATAAGTTACCAAGAAAAGTAGTTTTGTAACGTAACTGCGTTACAAGAGACGCGTTTGTCCCAACATTGGCCATCTAGTGCTTGCCACCTTTCACCTAGCCAACATGGCATTATCAAGACACAGATGAAGAGTGTAAAAGAGTGTAAAAGAAAAAATGGACCACGTCTTATTTATTTACCGAGACGTTTGGTGTGTTTGCAACAAGTTTCGGTATTTAAGAAATATAATATTTGGCGCCACTACGAGACTCAACACAGAGAAAATTTGACAGCTAGCAAGGAGAAGATCAAGGAATTGCTGGCAGAAAGGGAATACATGATGTTTTGATTATTTTTAGCTGAGTATGCTATAATTTTAATGGTGCGGCCCACTTGACAAAAATGAAAAATGAAAGTTCAATTAGTTCGCGATTTATCCGGTCATTGTGGCAGTGTTCAACATCTGGCCTGCTGGGCAAATCCAGGTCGCCAAAATGTGCGCACAGGCTGTCGATGATTACTGTTCTTAAGGTTCCCACTATCTGTCAATCATCTATTCAGTTGATGATTTGATTGATCCTGTTATTCTTCTTAGTCATAATTCACTCCAGTCTAAGCTGTAGACCTATTCTCTAAATGTGTCCTGTCTCCCAACGGGGCTGCCATTTGCTTTGAAACTTTATTGGGATCAAAAAAAAAAAAAAAAAAAAAAAACTCCCATAATTCCAGCCAGGCCCTGACAAGTGAAGTCAAGTTCAAAGTCGAGTAGTAAGAGCACAAATTACACGTGAGGTTAATTGAGCTTCGTGCTCAGACTCGCTTCTCCTTGATAAGACCTTTATTCTATTTTATTTCACTCTCCCTATAGAATCTTACTCCTGTTTTCCGTCTGCTAGACAGCTTTTTCTAGAAAGTCTGCAACTGTTAAAGTAGCGTATCATCACTGCGCTCACACCAGTGCACAATTAGAAACAAAGTGGCAGCAGACGAAAGCTGCAGGGAAGAATCAGTCGGAGACACTCCGGGAAGTTTACACTTTTCTATAACAGACGCTAATTCATATGCACTGTTGAATCTGTGGCTTGGAAAGAACATTGTTCTCAATAACAAATGTAACCAATTCTATTTAGATGCACTTTGATTTTACATCGCGGAAATGGACGCATGTATTATGATGATTCAATTATTGAATTCTAATGAACTTCCGCTGTATTTCAGGGCGAGGCTAATGGTAATCCCAGCCCATTTGTGTCCATCCAAAAATCGATGATATTCTGAAACAAACAACACTCTCTGTGACTAGAGAGTAACAGTCGTTGAGTGATATAATGGACTCCTCTAGCTATGGTCGCCTATTACACTTCCTGTTTTTTTTTTACACTAAGACAAAAGGAAAAAAAAAAACACAAAAAAAACTACCAAAAATTGTGTTTTTACGATACTCCCCCTCATCCTCCACTTATTTATTTGTAATCATTACTTATTTACTATGTTTTCTGATAAGTCTGAATGATTACGGGTTTCCTCAAGGTGAGACAGATGTTCCGTTCCTTCATCTCATTTCCTCAGCATATTGAAATTAATATATTTTTTTCCAAAATGTATTTATTTATTGGGAATTATGAGTCATTAAAAAATACATTTTCATGTCTGAGGCAAGGGGGGCGGGGTGCAACGTTTTGGGTTCTGAGCAACGTTTGGCTGCTTGTGTGATGTGTTGACCAAATAAGAAAAAAAAAAAAATCAGGTCAAAGCCTGTCCTTGTTTTTAAAGTATGCAAAAAAAAAAAAATATCATGGAACCACAGAGAGATACTTTAAGACTAACTGATGCAAATGAGAATTGGTTGACAGACCATCAGAAACCGGGACAATGTTTCGTTCTCCTTCAGTTATGGTTATGATAAAATTGAGCAACGTATGGTAATTTAAACCCTAGTGCTTTTCATTCAGATTCAAAAGCATTTTTTAATCCAAAACTGCAAGCAAAATTAGTGTGCGCTTAACCCTGGTGTGTATTGTTTGAGTCCACAAGAACCAGTATGAAGAATCTGGTGTGTGTGTGTGTGGGTGGGTGGGTGTGTGTGTGTGTGTGTGTGTGGGGGGGGGGGGGGGGGGGGGGAATCACGGATGGGAGGGCTGCTGCTGGCTGCACTGTCCTCGACCATCATGATCACGCCGCAACAGGGGGGGGGGGGGGGGGGGGGGGGCCAAGACGGGGGGGGGGGTTAAGAACTGAATATCAAGTCAGTCCGTAGATCCTGTCGACTCATCTCATCTCGTCTGATTTCTCTTTTTCTGGCTGCGATTTGTTTTTTTTTTGTCCGTCTTTTTTTTTTTTTTTTTTTTTGAGAAACATTTTCTTTTGCCTGACGCAACCTTGGATTTTAACAAGGACGCACAGCTGTGGAATCACTAAATATGTTTAACATCAACAAAAAAAAAAGTAGAAAAGTATCATCAATTTATGCAAGATTCAGCGCACGCTGTAACAAAATCAACACACACACACACACACATGCTCAAACACACACGCTTACTCGCCCTTCATCGTCTGATGTAAGAAGTCCCCGGGGCTTCCATCACAGCAGCAGCCCTTCTACCCCAGTTGGTGGTAGCTTTTCACCCCTGGGCATCTTCCAACTTTCCACTGCTATCAGTCCTGAACACACACTGTCCTCTTACCCATGGTGCATCAGCCAGAATACGCAGAAAGCTACTTTTTATGTGCAACCTTGGACTCACGGCACCTGTCCTTTCTTATTTTCCAGGATCTCATGGCCAAAGTGCGAGCCATGCTCGCCTCCTCCAAGACCTTCCAATCTTCTAACTCCTAAGGAGGAAGTTCTGATCACATCAACCAATCAGTGAGCTCCATTTTTTTTTTTTTTTTTTACAACTGGGGATTTATAACTTCGTTGTGATTTTTCAGTTTTTTGGCTGTTCAGTTCTAGCCGCAGCATCATGTCACAAAAAAAGTCCACTGGATCAGAGAAGTCAACCTGAAGATC
>JAFBJS010001479.1:0-11154 GCA_016785265.1 Paraplagusia blochii
GTTTGTCTCATTTGCGATGCCTGTCATGCACAGTTAAAGTACACACCAATCAAAATGAATGTGAAAAGGTCACTGTATGTGTGAGCGAGTGTGTGTGTGTGTGTGAGGTGAGGACGAGTGTGGTCTAATCCATGGTGTGTGCATTAACATTCTTCACCCTGGAAGCAGACAAACAGAACCACGGCTACTGTATTAGAACAGCGACATCAGGGGAACCATGTTCCAGTTGAGATGTTCTCATAATAAGACCTTTCCAACATCTTAAGAGAAAATACAGTGGTACCTCAGCTTTCGAACGCCCTAGCTCTCCACCAACTCGACTCTCGACCAAAATTTTCAAGACAATCGTGCCTCCACTTTCGACCAAATTTCAGCTTTCAACTGGCCCGAGTCAAGCCGCGACAGCACTGGGGTAGCCCCACTCGGCTGAGTCAAGTCAAACCGGTTACGTTATTTCTCGTTCAGATTTCAACTCAATTTAATTCAAGATACTAGATGAAATGGAATAATTGCTGCTTATCTTTATTAAAGAAAAAGAGTTGGAGCTGGAGACGGCATCTCAGAAGCGTTGATCGGTGAAAGGGCTCTCGCTATTTATGATGATCTAAAAAAGAGAAGTGAGGGTACGAGCAACGAGGGGAATGTTGATAGTGATGAGAAGGGCTTTACTTTTAAAGCCAGTCGTGGCTGGTTTGAAAAGTTTAAGCAGAGAACTGGTATCCATCGTGTGACTAGACATGGAGAGGCAGCGAGTTTGGACCAAAAGGCTGCCGATGTACGTAATCGCGTTTTAAGGCTGTTTTTAATTGCGATGAGAGCGGTCTTTTTTTGGAAAATTGCCGGCCAATATGTACATCACGAAGGAGGACAAAAAGATATTAAATATACATCCACATGTTTAGGACTAACTTGCTGATTAGATACATATTTTATTGAAAAAAGTGGACTTTTCATATGGGCAAGAACGGATTAATGAGTTTACCATTATTTCTTAAGGGAAAAATTATTTCAGACCTCGACCACCAACCTGGAACTGATTATGTTCGAAAGCTGAGGCACCACTGTAGTTTTTAATAACCTGACTGGACGGGATTTTCCGTGTTTTTTTTCAAATTCATCACATTGCACCATACTTTGAGAATTCCTGTGGGTGGTGAGCCCACAAGAAGTTATGTGGGTTGGGACGCTAGTTTGATGCAGACGAACTATGGGACATACAATAGTGACCACTCTTCTGACCATCATGTACCTTTGCACCCATTTTGGACACATTTTGTTAGTTTGGAAGACACCCTTCGGGCACTCCAGGTTGACCATGGGGGCTACCAGGTTGGTGACCACTGTCCTAAACTCTTTTCATCAATCAGCTAATGGATTGGGCTAGAACAGTTGCCGGCACGCAGCTCTTTAACACTCCCCTAGTGACCACCTGGCTTTTTAAAAAATGTGTGAAAATGGAAACATTTTTTTTTTTTTTGAGGACGCCAAAAATAAAAAAAAAAACATTTGAGGATCGAATAAAAATAGACCTTGTTTTTTCTTTTATTCTTTTTTAAATGTTTTTTTAAAACACAATCTTTCCAACAAAGGATTACTATGCAAGTACTAAAAATAATTTAAGTAATATTTTTTATAATAAATGGAAGTTTGTTTTTCACTTCTCTTATACAATACTTTTACTTAATTCGGTATTCGCTGCGACGCGAAACCAGTTTCGCTCCCCATTTGCGTTCACATTACAAACTAACGAGCATTTACTCCTCAACTGATGCGCATTAACTAATCCATCTCTAGTCGGGGGTTTCAATACCAAATTAACTAATCCAGGTGTAAAGCAAATAAAACGGTTGTCGCTCCCGCGTGTGTGTGAACAACACCCGAATTAGTTTATTGAGCTCATAAAATGCTACTGGAGCAGCTCTTTTCCTTGTCAACCGCTAGATGTTGCTGCGTTATTAGGAACAGGATTACAAAACATTTCCTCATATTTTCTCTCCTTATCTTCTTCATTCGTTCTTTGTGTCTCCTTCTCATCACCTTCATACTTCGCCTTGATCTTTCTTTAACCTGCTCCATTTATTCCTCAAAATTGCACGTGCGTTTGTTGACAGAATTCATGTTGAATAAAACCGGATATTAACGAGATCACGTTATATAACCACGTGATCAAATTGAAACTGGACCATTTAAATATGGTTTGACTAATGCGCATTCGCTTCCCTTATCGTGTGCGAATGCAAAGCGGGTAACGAATGCGCAGTGAATACCGAATTAAACTGAATGTAAACGCAGAGTGAATCGAATGCGGATTAGTTAATACGGGATCAAATCCCGAATTACAAGGGTATATATCTATACTTTTTGGCCTAAAGATAGCAGACAGAGACTGATGGCAGCAGAGTAACGCTGCAAGACAACATCAGAACTCAAAGATTTCTGATTCCCTGCAAACACTTCATCACAATCTCACACCTGTCGCTGCTGTTTGTAACAACACCCACATATTTTCATCAACTCCACCTATTACTGTACTTCTCATCATGCTGAGGCAACATAATGGAACAGGGCAGCTCTTGGTGATCATCCATCTCAATTTTTTTATAAAAAAAAAATGCTGTAGCAGCTACGCCGCTCCTCAGGCCTGGGGTATGATCCACCTGATTATTCATGGAACTCCAATACCACAAGGTGTGAGAGCAAACCAAACCCTGACTATGAATTAAATATAAAATGAGTTTTCCGGCAATGCCAGCGAAAAAAAAAAACAGATATCAAAGTCTGGTTACATAAAAAGCTGGAGTCATCTGACAGTAAGAGTTTTTCTGCTGCTGCTGAACTAGTGGAGAAACCATCAACCATCTGCACATCATTACAGATTTCCGTTACCAGCTGCTCACCGCTGCCCCCGCTGTACAGCTGGGAACTTGCCCTGGGGTTTTGAGAACCACTTTGTGGGTCCATTGAGTTATGAGTTTTTCCCACATAAATTCACAGTTCAGAGTCAGCAGGGAGGGGGACCTTTAAAGACCCACGCTCCTGTCAGATTTCGCACTTGGGACTCGTACTCTGGCGCACCCTAGCTGCAGAAGTCAGCATACGAGATGAAAACGTGATGGATTTTTTTCATCATGGAACAAACAAATGGCTGAGGTTCAGAGCAGGTGGATGAACCTTGACAATTTTGCTGAAGGGTGATCTGGGTTTCAGTGAAAATAGTTCTACTCGACAAATGGAACAAGTCATCAACACCTGGACATTTCAAAGACACTCTGAAAGAGGCAGAGAAAGACAAGTATCCGTCACATGGCAAATGGTAAAACCGCCTTTAGCTCAGGGGAAATAAAGCCCAGAGAGGCTTGGAAAACTCAAGGTTTTCATCAAAAAACATCTCTTTTCAGATGTTTTAATTACAGTCCAATCATCACTCTCTGAGGAGGAAAAGCTACTGGGTATAAAGGGCAGAAGATGAGCTTTTGAGATGTTGAGAAGAAAAGAAAAACATATCTCTGAACTGAGTAGAAAGTATCAAAGAATTTACAGGGATGAGAGAGTGGAAACGATGAAGAGACCCAGAGAGAGCCCTGAGAGACGATGGAGAAGGGTGGTGGAAAATGAGCTGCTGCTGGTAGGATGGAGCATCAGACCCGGCCGACAACTTAGGGAGTAATTGGAAACAAAAACAGTAGCTGTGAACATGCATGAAGACAGGAAACTCCAGTAGTTGCAGTAATGATGCTCTCCGGCAGGAATGATCACAACTAATAGGCCGTGTGAGGGCCCAGCGAGGGCCTGAACCTCGGGTTAAGACACAAAAGTGTACACAAATTATTTGGTGAGAAGGAAACATGTTTTTCTTCTTTGGTCACCCCCCGAAAAAGGTGGAAGCCGGGCGTACACTGTGCAATTTGAGACAATTTGCCACATTTTTTAGTCGTGCGACGATCTGGCGACGAGACCAGGTTGGCTCAGTCTCGCATCATGAAGTTTAAATGGGGTTACGGTGATTATCACCGCCCGACTATCACACCATCGACTGTGGGAAAATGAAACATGTTTTAAATTCTGCCTGTTTTTACCTCAACCTGCCACACTGCACATCAGCAAACACAGACAAGAAGTCAACAACAGGGGGCAGCATGGCAGAATTGACGGACTAAAAAGACCACGTCTGCCAAGACATTCACTGGTACAGACCTGTTGTCAGCTTTTTTCTATTTTTTGTATATTCTCATACATGTATAAATACATATATATACAGTCATGGAAAAAATGATCAGACCACTCTGCTTTTTTCTTCAATTCCTTGTTCATCTTAATGCCTTGTTCCACTAAAGGTTTATCTCCTGGGGGAAACAATGAACACAAAACCATGCAATGACTAAAAGCACTGTATTTGTCAGTACAATGTTATTGCTAGTGATGTAGGAACCTGTCTCTTATACACATCTAGATGTGTATAAGAGACAGGTACATGCACTCTCCTTAAAATCCATTCCTGGGGGCGGACAGAATCACTTCCTTTTTTTCACGCAGCCTTGCATAATTCCTGGCTACACTGCGTAGGACAAGTGGCAGCGGAGTAGCAACATTAGCATATATATATATATATATATATATATATATATATATATTCTAATGGTATAAATCGCCAGGGAATGAGTTTCAGTTTGTTGACCATCATTCTAATCATCATTTGGGGAGAAACTGTGAGCATCAGCTCATCTTCCACTAGTGACTATCTTCCACTTCTTCTTCTTCTGTTTCATTGTCTTTATCTACATTACAATTACAATACATTTGGCAGACACTTTTATCAAGAGCAGTTGTGGCTACAGGAGTCAGACGTGTCGTTCGTGATCGTACAGTGTGGTCAGTCCAATCGCAATGTGTCCCGAGCTGTGAAACGATCACCGAGATTCTCCAGAACAGTGAGAGCAGCAGGTTCCCACTTGCACCACCTAAATCACACTGCTCCATACTGTGAGCCTTCCTATGGGTGGTGAGCCCACAGGAAGTCATGTGGGTCGAGACGGTGCTATGATCAGAGCACCTCAGCGATAACCTGGCAGCTGGTGGATTCAGACCTAAAGCCCTGCAGACACAAGTCCGCTACCTTAACCACTAGGCCACCGTTGCGGCCACTTCAGGAAGATTCGTTTGCTAACACCCCTTGGGGTGTCACCCCTGCTTGTCAACAACCGTGTTTCTTCTGTAAGAATACTCTGAATGTCAGCGAGAAAAGAATCTCAGTTATTTTCCATGTTCTTACAGACACCATCACCAAACTGATGTGGTTCCTGCAGAGCTGAACTGCTACTGAAGGCTCCCTCTATGGAATGTTTTTATATTTAATGCAGTGTCACTGGTCGGTGGTCGATGGTTTCCTATCTACGAAATAGCTATATGGGTTCTCCACACCACTCTGGGAAAGGATGCAGCGGCGTCTCAAGTGTTTTGCTGCAGAGATAGAATTACGTGATTACTTGTGAAGATGCATTTGAAAAGAGCGTAACAGCAGCATTGTGCTGTGAATTGCATCCTTAAAATTACCGATCACGTCAGGCTGCAGCAGCGTGAACACAAGAGTGGCCAAAAGAGACGGTTAGACTCCGAGGAGAGGACTGCGATATTGGAGAACTGTGGAAAAAATCCAGAGGAATTAATGTTTCATTTTTATCGCACTAGAGCTTTTATTGCCTTGTACTTGGAAGTTCAGAGTCACGGGGAACATTCTGATTTGAAGGCAGGATGAGAGTTTCTGTCATCAGAGTCTGCTTTAGGGACATTCTGGGGACATTTTGATTCTTTTCTGCTCACAAAGTAAAAGAGAAATAAGGTAAATAAGCGTAAACATTAAACAATAAAATAGAAATATAGAAATATGCTATACATATGGCAGGTATGGGTAAACCTTGCGGCTCGTGGGTCACAATTGGTTCTAAAATTGGACACAGGGGCCAATAAATTGCATGTAAAAGACAAGTATAACACCAAAAATTACATTTCTAATTCCCTTTATGACGCCATCTACTGGGGAAAAGCATTATTGAAGGGGAAGGCAGTAGTATAATGATAATATTAAGAAATTATTTAATTTGGACAAAGATGGCTGGCCGCATTAAAAAGCTCAACGGGCCAAATCTGGCCCCCGGGCCTTAGTTTGGCCATGCCTGACATATTAATTGTTACATACTGAGAAGTGTTCCTGTTGTGGTGGAGTCTGTGTGTCTTTGTGTGTGTGCGTGGTGTTTTGTGTTAGTCCACTCATGAAGATAAGATTTTTCATCCAATTTTTGTTCAGTTTTTCTGTTAATTAAAGTGTTTTTTTTTGGCAAACAATGATAAGTTCTTTCCAACCTCATATCCCATGGTTCCTCTCTGCTCTTTAAACCCACACAGTGGTGAATACTGAGGGAACAATGAAGGTCTACTGACTTGAGTGACCCATGAAAATGAGTTTCTGAACAGTTTAACTCAGGGTTTATGGCGAGCTGCACGCCGGTGAGGCTTGGAAAACTGCATTTTGTCATCAGTGCTTTGACAAACACTGAGTGAAGTGAGTGAATCGGTGAGAAACAACAAAGACAGAAGAGGAGAGATGTCTCCAAGTCAGAAGCCAGAGATAAATGTGATAGAGAAATCAACTCAAGGTTTTTCGTTGCTGTATTGGATAAAAGCTCTGCACAGCCATTGACTTACAGTCACCATTCAACGCAGCGTTCTTCAATGGCCTTCAGAGAAGGAAAGGAAACTCCATGTCAGTGTGACACACACCACTGCACACAACGCGATGTCACCTCTGCATTTAACCCATCACCTAAGTGAACAGTGGGCAGTTGGTGGATTCAAACTTGGAACCCTGCGGACCCTCGTCCACAATGTGTCCTTTCTAATGATGTGAAATACTCCAGTTATATCACAGATTACGATGATGTTTAATCTGTAAACTAGAAATAAAAAAGTTTAACTTCACATGTTTTTCTGTTTTTAATTGACTAGAATTAAATAGAAGCAATGCATACTGTGTCAAACTGGTCTTCTTATGGAAATTCATAACGATTATATAAGAATAATTGACAAAAATTATTTAATTTGCGGCAGAGGTTCAGGTAGAAGTTTAGGTAATGGTCTTTGGGCTTTAGGTTTGAATCCACTAGCTGCCAGGGTGCCACTGAGCATAGCAACGGCTCACCACCCTTGAATGGCCTATAGTATGGTGTAGTGTGATTTGTGTGCCAGTTGTGGAGACTGCTGTCCCTGGGACCAGGTAACAGGTAAGAGGATGAAGATGAATGAATGACAATGTTATTTTCAAAAGCCAAGAGACACTTCATCACGGACAAAATATTATGTCACTGGGGCAGCAGTCTCCACAACTGCCACCCAAAGACCTTTATTTGAAGATGTTAATACTACTACAACATATATATTATATTATATAATATTATAGTATACATAACGCTCTGGCAAGTTTGACATGATGTTCCAGACCTTTATTTGAATAATTTTTTTCTGACTGGACCTCTTGGGGTTTTAGTTGAATACCCCTGCCCTATATCTTGCTCCTTTGCACTGCTTGGAATGGCTACACTTTCATTGTACTGCTGGTACAATGACAATAAATGCATTCTGATTCTGAATCTGATTTCTGACGCTGTGATGTGACTGTGATTCTGTGTCTCTGGACTGAAACCTGTGTCAACAGCCTTTCAGAAAATAAATATTTGTTTGTCTGAAAAACACATGAAGCTAATGATAGCTGGATGACTGGTGTGACTGTTAACATAGTCAATACTATGGGTCCTGTGGGCATCAACACACAATATTGACTATTGTTTGTTGATGTAGGAAAATAACTGCACACAGAAGAATGCAAGCGTCATTGTGTTGGATCAATCGGCGTCATTCATATCCAACGTACTTCATCAATGGCTGACTTAATTAGCCCTGTGGACGAGTTCCATGTATGTGAGATTCATATACCAATATACACACAATACACCCACGGGCGTTCAGTCGGGGCCATTTATACCAGGGAACGACTGTTCTTGTTACGAGCCACCAGGTAACAAAGCCGTCTCCATCCTGACGCCACTCGTCGCATTCCTCCAAATTGCCTTCCATCCACACCGTGAAAAATGAGACATCCAGGACGTGGGAATAATGAAGTGACTGACAGCGCAAATGGAAATCAATCAAGGCTGACGTGGAAAATCCATTTCAAACACGTGGGCTCATTAGTCTCATCGAGTCTGCGGAGAAACGTGGACGACAATCACTAACTGACGTCGGGCGTAATGAGTACGGAGAAATTTTACACGGGTTGCCGGAGGAGGGAACAGGGGTTGTTGTTTATCACAACGCTTAATGCAAGAAAAAGTCGGTCAAGAGGACGGCATAAATGTTTGTTTAAAGGAAAAACCATCATGTTGGATGTCAATACGTCAAACTCAGGCCCGGGGGCCAAATCTGGCCCACAATGTAATTATATGTGGTCCACCAAGTCATATCAAATATGTACTAGAGTTGGCCCAACAGTATGTACAGTAGGCCTTATATACTGGTAGGATTTGTAGTATTAGTGATTCAGGGACATTTTTGACGTTGTTGTAGGTCTGTAACATAAAAAGGATCTGGAAAGGATATAGAAAAAGGCAAATACTAGGGGTGTGACGATTCACTCACATAACGATCCGATTCACATCTCGATTCACAGGCTACGATCCGATTCAGGAACGATTCATAAAAATATTAGACAATCAATCCAGTTCGACCCAAACCGATCCAAAACAATTAATTTGCGCACCCTCAATATATACAGTATGTATAGTGTATATTAAGAGTGTGACAATTCACTCACATAATGATCTGATTCACATCTTGATTCACAGGCTACAATCCAATTCAGGAACGATTCATTAAAATATTAAACGATAGATCCAGTTCCATCCGATTTGGTTCAGTTCGATCCAAACCGATCCAAAACAATTAATTTGCACACCCCTAGCAAATACTCATTTGTTTGTTTAATTTCTCAGGTGTTGATAATTTTAAATGGCTCTTCCCGATATAATGTTCCCAAAAATCAACATTTAATCAGGGGAGGCAAGCCAGGAAGTTGCTTGGGGCTCCGGCCAGTAGGGGCCCTGTCAAAATTGCATTAAACAACTCGAGAAGGGGAAATATTTACAGTTTATTTTTCAATAAATGTTCAGTGACTGGCCGTGACTTCATGTCAGTTTTTAATTGTGGCTCACTGTGAAATTGAGTTCAACACCCCTGATTTAAGTAGTTAATTTCTGACGCTACTTTTTTTTTTTTTTGTTAGTGTTAGCTGTTGTGAAACACCAGGGGAACTGGTTTAAACTAATTATACAATAAGCTTTTATATCTCCTGTAAAAGAAGTTGAAGTTGGTGACCTGGGTAATTAATTAAGATTATAAAAACCCTCAGTAAAATTGAATATAAAGACTCCCTGACTGATGCTTCTCTCCTGGGAAGGTCATCATGGGATATGATTGACAGGTAAAGATGTTTTGTGCCGTAATTGACTGTTGCTCGATACTGAACTTTCTGATTTCGTGGTTAAGGCAGCAGACTTAGATGGTTTCAGGTTCTAATCCCGCGCTCTGAGCATGACACACTGCTCCCTGGTTCACTTTGTTAATGAGATAAATGCATAGGTTGCACTTCCTTTGACAAGGAGTTTACTTTCCCTTCCTTCCCGAGTTCCATTAGTAAAAAAAAAAAAAACTATAAAGTCCAATCGTACCACTAGATGGCACCAAATTATCCACAAGATTCAGCTGCCCCCTTCTGTTGACTTTAAGAACAATCATGCAATTGCCATTTTATACCTAGATATCAAATAAAAACAGTTCTTGAATTACATTGTCTAAGTTTTTCCAGGTGGTTCACCACCTGCAGGAGGACTCACAGTATGGTGCAGAGTGATTTGAGTGGCTGTCATGGAAACTGCTACCCCTACAGGTGGCAGATAATAGGATGGATGAATGAATGAATGGGCTACACCCATGTAAAACGGACTACTTACTTTTTCATAATTAATGCAGCGCTTTAGAGCTTTTATTTCTTCCCTTTGTTGAAACATAGTTGTTTTGCCACTTTTGCATTAATAGCTTAATTGCTCAACTCCCATAAAAAAAAGGTCATTATGTTCTTTCCGCTCCTTTATGTCCTTAGTAACAAACGTCAAGCCTCCCGACCTATCAGTCCCATAGAGGCTGTGATTTTATTTCCCAGTGCAAACAGCAGAGTGATAGCGGCCATAAACACCACCATTCAGACCTGATCATTATTCCAGGCCGCCACAAAGAACTGCCTGGAGTAAACACGGCCAAATGTTGGTTCTGCCTGGCGTTTTAATTACAGGGAATTATTGCATGTGGTCAGTGATTATAGCATGTAGTCGATAAAAGCCATAAATATTCAGTGGAATAAAAGGAGAAACAAGAGTAGGAGGTTAAAGAGATTTTAGACACGTTTCCATTAAAGGACAACAGAAGTCTATTCAAGGTGAAGTCAAGACATACACTTTGTAGGTTCTTGTCCTGCACGTTTGGAACTATTGCTAAAAGGTTAGTCAACTCTCAACCCAGAGGTGGATGACGTGTCTTTGTCCTGTCTCAATCTCTCTTCTCTAGCTTCTTCTCCAAACCTTCCTGGCTGTGTTGTCCCTCTAATCACCTCATTCCTGATCCTGTCCATCCTTGTCTCTTCTTCTTCTTCTCCTTTCAGCTTATCCTTTTTTCAAGTGTTGCCACAGTGAGTCAACAATTTCCATCTCCCCCTGTCCTCCGCATCCTCGACTCTAACTACCTCCATGTCCTCCTGCACTGCATCCATCAACCTCCTCTTTTTCACTTACCTGGTAGCTCCATCTCTAGGATCATTCTTCTACCAATGTCTTCACTGTCCCACCTCTGAACATGTCCAAACCATCTCAATCTGTCTTCTCTGTCTTTTTCTCCAAACTTTCCTGTCTGTGTTGTCCCTCTAATGATTAGATGGACAAGATGGACATCCATCCTGTCCATCCTTGTCTCTCCTAAAGAGAACCTCAGCATCTTTAACTCCTCCACCTCCAGCTCTGTCTCCTGTCTTCTGTCTATTCCTAGTGTCTCTAATCCATC
>JAFBJS010001479.1:17407-45803 GCA_016785265.1 Paraplagusia blochii
TACAACAACAAGAGCGAAAACCGAACAAACTGCAAACAATGTGTCAATTCAGGATGTTTTGTCTCCATTCACAGCCTGAAACCTGATGCCAAAGCTGTGAAAAGGTGAAAACTTGTCTCAAACAAAGCAGCGCTCCAAAAAACACATCACTGTCAACTTTTTCAGGATGTGTTCTCCAAAGTTGAAGAAGAAAAAAATAGGAGCTGAGGTTTATACCTGTCTCTTATACACATCTCATCAACCATCTAACCCCATCTCCCTCTTCCAGCCTTTTATTTTTTGCAACAACCTTTTAACAGGTATGTAGCCTCTCTGAGGTTAAAGACCAGAACTCCCCTTAGTCAGTTTAGAACTGAAGAAGCCTCTTGGATGAGAGGTGAAACATCTGCAAGAAATCTCTCATGTCCAGTTGCCCTCGCAGTAACTTTTTTTTATAAGGGTGTGTTTTTCTTTTTTACAAATGTAAGCAATAACAAAAAAAAAACGACTATAAGAAATGCTTTGAAAACTCGCAAGATGTGTATAAGAGACAGGTACATGACAGCCAGGAATTACAGATGAAGAAAAAAAATCAATAAGTCCAGGGATATTAGCCACCTTGACTGATGGTGAGACTTGATCACTGACAATAATGACGGTAGAGCTAATGACACCTATATGTGTTTGACATACAGCTGCAGTCAATTCCAATGCCTGCAGTTTTCAACATATAATTCAACAGTAACATAATAACAGAGCGACTGTAGGGGAATGAATGTTGGAGGACAGATCACACAGGTGCTGTCAATGTCTCCATGCTAAGTCCAACTGCCTGACCAGTCTCAAAACAATTTGGTTTATTCCGTCTGTAAGACGTGGTCCACCTGAGTGAATTAACCTGAGAATGGTAGTGGTCCTCTATATGGTAGTGGTCCCCAACCACTGGGCCGGGGACCGTTCCAGGTCCGTGGGTGAATTGGTGGCGGGTCGCAGAGAAATAATGTTTCCTTTTGTCCCCATCTGTCTATTACTTCCACTTGATCCATACCCTATCAACAAAAGAACTGACCAATAGAATGGCTAGGATTTCATCATCCATAATCCAACTCCAACAACAACAATATACCGTAATTCCCGGACTATATGGGTGCGGCTTATGGTCCACAGCGGACTATAAACCGTACGTTAAACTTCTTCTTCTTCTATGGTGTTTATTGGCGGTTGTGACTTGCGTCTTCCTTAACACCACCTGTCTCACTCTTACCTTTTCTGCTCAAGCAGTTAGAAAAAACGCATAGATTAGCCATATCTCTACATAAGCCGCACAGTTGGAATTGTGTGACAAAAGTTACGGTAATCAACTTTTCCGTAACTTAAGGTAATCAAAATAACACAGAGTCATTGATACAAGATTCTAACCTTTTATACCGGTCTGGTAGCAGAAAGTTATAGGCTGTGTGCACCGGAGAAATCCCATGTACAGTTAATTAAGGTAGGAAGTTTTTACAGGTAGGAAAATATTTCAGAACAATGCAAATTTAATTTCGATTAGGGGTATTTATCTGCCACAACTTAACAACCGGTCCGTGAAAATAGTACGAGACATTTAAACGCTCCGTGGCGCAAAAAGGTTGGTGAACACTGCTCTGTGGTCCATTAACAAGTACATTTTAGGAGAAAAGATCAAGTCAAAAATAGTTTCTTTGAGGACAACTGGACATAGAAGGTTTCTTGAAAACGTCTAAACCATCAACCATCTAACCCCATCTCCCTCTTCCAGCCTTTTATTTTTTGCAACAACCTTTTAACAGGTATGTAGCCTCTCTGAGGTTAAAGACCAGAACTCCCCTTAGTCAGTTTAGAACTGAAGAAGCCTCTTGGATGAGAGGTGAAACATCTGCAAGAAATCTCTCATGTCCAGTTGCCCTCGCAGTAACTTTTTTTTATAAGGGTGTGTTTTTCTTTTTTACAAATGTAAGCAATAACAAAAAAAAAACGACTATAAGAAATGCTTTGAAAACTCGCATAAAGATCAGATCCATTTTGTAGCTCTATATTGCCGTTTTCACACTGGCACTTAATTCGGTATTAGCTGCAACGCAAAACCAGTTTTTGCTCCCTGTTTGCGTTCACATTACAAACTAACACGCATTCGCTCCTCAACTAATGCGCATTAACTAATCCACCTCTAGTCGGGGGTTTCGATACCACATTAACTAATACGGGTGTAAAGCAATAAAAAATAAAACGGTTGTCGATCCCCACGTGTGTGTGAACACAACAACACCCGTATTAGTTTAACAAGCTGGTAAAATGCTACGGGAGCGGCTCATCTCCTTGTCAACCGCTAGACGTTGCTGCGTTATTAGGAACAGGATTACAAAACACTTGCTCATATTTTCTCTCCTTATCTTCTTCATTCGTTCTTTGTGTCTCCTTCTCATCGTCTTCATACGTCGCCTTGATCTTTCTTTAACCTGCTCCATTTATTCCTCAAAATTGCACGTGCGTTTGTTGACAGAATTCATGTTGAATAAAACCACATTTTAACGAGATCTCGTTATGTAACCACATGATCAAATTGAAACTGGATCATGGCTAGACTAATGCGCATTCACTCCCTTATTGTGTGTGAATGCAAAGCGGGTATCGAATGCACAGTGAATACCAAATTAAACTGAATGTGAATGCAAAGTGAAACGAATGCGGATTAGTTAATACGGGATCGAATCCCGAATTACCTACTTCAGTATTCAATTCCGAATTGAATGAGAAACGTATCTGTGGTGGAGAAAGATTAGTACCAACAGCACTTAAGATACAAAAACTGGCGCCTGGATAACGGACACAAGATGCACCCATGTCAATGTCCAGGTGCAGGAGCACAACATTCCACATTCAGAGGTGTGACGAAAAATGTCTTGTGATATGACTTTATTAGGAGAACACGCCTGTATCAGTAATCAGGATTTGTTGGTGAGACGAAAGACGTGTGTCCTGGTCTGCTTATTTGTAAACGCTTTCGACTATATATCAACAGAAAAATGTCAAAAAATCATGACAACAACAAGAGCGAAAACCGAACAAACTGCAAACAATGTGTCAATTCAGGATGTTTTGTCTCCATTCACAGCCTGAAACCTGATGCCAAAGCTGTGAAAAGGTGAAAACTTGTCTCAAACAAAGCAGCGCTCCAAAAAACACATCACTGTCAACTTTTTCAGGATGTGTTCTCCAAAGTTGAAGAAAAAAATAGGAGCTGAGGTTTATACAGAGCCTGAACAAACAACTGTCTGACATGAATCACTGTCCAATAACACAACCAATAACCTGCTGCTCACAGATTTCTCCCCCGTCTGGCATCAATGTGCCCACCATGACAGTCACAAAGCTTCGATGCCTCCTTTCACAGACGGACATGACAGTGGGACAAAGCTCATGCGGTTTCTGATGGACTATTCATCAACACCATGGACAGATATTGTCCCCGAATCAAATTCTCAGATTGCCTTTTCGGGTTTTTCTTTTCCCCCATGTTGAACTCTAAAGCAAACCTGCTGAAATACCAGACTGTAGCAGAATTATTTCATTTTTTGTCAAACTTTTAATCCCTTTTCTATCATTCAGATGTGCAGTATGTCTGCAGTCAGAGTAAAGAATTAACAATAATAAAAAAAAACCTACTGCAGCTTTTAAAACCAGGTGTAAACGTAGATTAAGGCCCAATTTTTTAACCACGACAAGGAAATGAGTTCAGCGGAGAAATAGTAATGAACGATGACTGTTGGGACCAAAACGATGTCATAAAACCAAATGTAGGGAATAATGAGTCACAGTCAAACTGTTTAATAGAGATGAGGGAGAATAAATCATACGACGCGTCGAATAAATGACTGAAGTCCTGAGGTCTGCACTGAGGAGCCAAAGAAGTAGTTCATCACTGGAAATGAACAATAAAAGAGGGTTGTGACTGGTCCAAAAGCTGGAGGCAAGTTATGAGACAAAAATAAATAAAACCAGACTGCTCCTCTGCGAGTGCCGGGTTTTGTCCATTTACTTTATATCTGTCTAGAAATAGAGGTTAGTTTCCCCTCCTGTTTACAGAGAATTGGTGGAAGAACTTTTTTTATTTAACAAACAAATCCACCAGCTGCCAGGTTGCCACTGAGGTGCTCTGATCACAGCACCATCCTGAACCACATGACGTCTTGTGGGCTCACCACCCACAGGAAGGCTCACAATATGGTGCAATGTGATTCGGGTGGTGCCAGCTGCCCCTGCGACCCGGCAACGGACAAGCAGAAGAAGATGAATGAATGAGCAGTTAAGGTTTAGGATCTGAAAGACATGAAAATACTTTGTATTATGCATGGACTTAGTCCCTGCAGGACGGCAGCAGAACTGCAACCAATACTGTACAGAAAACAAGTTTTTTGACTTTTTTACTTTAGGTTTTTTTTTTTTTCTTTTATCAGAAGGCTACAGTCGATCAGTTAGGAGTACTGTGTCTTCACAGGACAGATTTGGATTTAGTTTCCTTTTTTCTTATTTGAGAGGCTCCCTTAGTTCTAACAAAAAGATAAAAATAAAGAAAATCTACCTGAAGAGATGGTTGTAAAGGGTTGTTGTGTGAAGGGAGCCTGAGAGGCAGGAGAGTAACTGAAATAACTCCAGAAACTCTGAAAAGGCTTTTGTGGCATGAAAAACCTGACAATACTCATGTTAAAAACATGATCACGTTGGACTCCTACCACCAACCCAGGGCTGTTTTGTTGGCCAAAGACGTATAAATGCAATATAAATGAAGAAAAATACCAGGAGCAGATGAGGACACCACAGGGTGGTGCCGCAAAGATTGGATTGTGACAGGACATCCTTTGCCTCCACTGTGATGATCGATGATGGTGCGGATGTCTCTGAAAATGATCCCAACCGTGTGCTACAAAATATGTCTCTTTGGTTGTAAAATACAAGTTGCATATGAAGCCGGGCGCACATGGGGAGGATTCTGCTCACGTCTCACTAATAAGTCAGCTGATTTCCCAGGTCACGTGATAAGTTAAAACCGTGGACTCCGTAGACGAAGAGGTACTTTTACTGTTATTGTTGTTGTTGAATATTATTCAGACAAGGATGGTCTTGCCAAAGATCCACCAATTTGTCTTCTAATATCGTTTCATTCAACAAGTTGCTGCTGGCTGCCATCTTGTTGCATCGTCGTAACGCACGCACACAAATCATTTGTAGTGAGAAAGATGTTAGCCCGCACACAATGACACTTTGTTCAATAGCGCCGAGAGAAATCGAGCACGATAGATATTTTGCTCACGGCCTCGAGTGACAAATGGCTCACGTAAATTTACGCGCACACGATGAGAATCGGGCGCGCGCCGAATCCTCCCCGTGTGCGCCGGGCTTTAAACTGAGAAACTACGCAAAATGTGCAGATCTGTTTAACAGACCCAGCCATGATTTCCATTTTTTTTAACTTTTTTTTAAAGCGCACACAAGTGAAACTTCACAGGTTACAATTGCAATGGTTTCACCTCACAAGGACTTCAGTCGAAGCAAATCTGAATCCCATGAACATGGCTTCTCAGCAGCACTTACCAGGCTATTGCACAAATTCATCCGAGGTCGACACAGAGAAAGTAAAGGACAGTTAGTATTTCAGAGCACGGCTTTAAGATAATTGAACTAAATGGACTTGAAAAGAGTGAATCAGGAAATAAATCTAGCCTCAGCCAGGCTGGTATTTCACTTGTTATTGCCCTGGTACACCGTGTTCCACCATGTCAGGAGCCGCAGTAGGATTGATAAATAACACAGCACACAACAGAGGAGTGTGATGAAAATACAGTATGAGAAGGAAGACACTCAGTTGTGGAAGTCTGGGTAAAACTGTACTTTCACAAGAAGAAAACCTTCAATATCCAAGTGAACTTTTTCCTGTTTGCAGTGTTTGGATTATTCGACCTACAATTTCCTGAGTCTCTCCACTCACCCTGAGACTAGTATACACAGTGGCATTTTTTCAAGACAATTTGCCACAATTTTCTCAGTGGTGTGACTGTGGACACGAGGCTTCAACAAGGGTTTATCACAGCACGACTGCCTCCCAACGATCGTGTGAAAATCAAACATCCTTGACCAACAATATTTTATCTCAACCTGTTACGCTGCACATGTACAAACAAAGATACAAATGGGAAAACAAGTCGACAACAGGGAGCAGCAAGACAGAATTGACAAAACAGACTGACTACGTCAGACGCCAAGACGTTTCATTGTCCATCGTACATCATCATCACCTTTTCTTTTCTGTGTCTATGTGCCAGGATAAATGAGTGTTTTGCTAAGATTATTCTCATTTTGTCTAAGAGAGCAACATCTTCTTCATCTTCTCCCTCCTCCCTTTCCTTTTGTGGATTAATTCTTCTTCTCCTTTCAGCTTATCCTGTTTTTACAGGGGTTGCCCCAGCAAGTCAACAATGTCCATCTCCCCCTGTCTTCTGTATCCTCAACTCTAACTCCAACTACCTCCATGTCCTGCCTCACTGCATCCATGAATCTCCTCTTTGGCCTTCCTCTTTGTCTCCTACCTGGTTGCTCCATGTCTAGCATTCTTCTCCCAATATAACGACTGTCCCTCCTCTGAACATGTCCAAACCATCTCAATCTGTCTTCTCTAGTTTTTTCTCCAAACCTTCCTGTCTGTGTTGTCCCTCTAATCACCTCATTCCTGATCCTTAACTCCTCCACCTCCAGCTCTGTCTCCCGTCTTCCGTCCATTCCTAGTGTCTCTAATCCATCCATCATGGCTGCCCTCACCACTGTCCTGTAAACCTTACCCTCCACCTTAGCTGACTCTCTTCTATCTCAGATCACTCCTGACTCTTTTCTCCAGTTGTTCCATCCTGACTCCACTCTATTCTTCTCCTCTCTTCCACAGTCTCCACTGCTTTGAACAGTTGAACCTCAGTATCTAAACTCCTCCACCTTCTCCACCTCTGCTCCTTGTAACCTCACCATTCCACTGTTATCCCTCTCATTCACACACATCTACTCTGTCTTGCGTGACTGACCTTCATTCCTCTTCTCTCTAGTCCAAACCTCCACCTCTCTAGGTTCTCTTCTAGCTGTTGCCTACTCTCACTGCAGATCACAATATCATCTGCAAACAACATCGTCCATTGAGACTTTTTGTGGATTACATTACATTATATTACACAATATCACAATACATTTGGCTAAAGTGAAGTCCTGGCTACAGGAGTCAGACGTGTCCTGTCTGGTTGTACAGTGTGATCAGTCCAATCAGACCCTAACACCCGAACTCCTAGCCATTTATGTTTTTGCTGACTTCAAATTCAGGTAGAGCAACAACCTGACAATGAAGGGATTTATTTTCCACTTCCATCTTCTGATGTCACTCTGACCTACAGTAACTGCAAGAATGCGAGGCAATAAAAACACGTGGACATAAGCGAACACTAAGACCGAGTAAGAACTGGTCAGTAATGGAGGGAGTGTAAAGAGGAACCTTTGAGTAAACAAGTCAATTGTTGTGCATCACCTGTTGCTAAGCAACTAATCCAGCTGTGTGTGCAGGCATTCAGACAGAAAAACCAATAATTTTAGCTCCAGCAGTTGTTTATGATCCTTGAGGTGGAGGTGCCTCTCCCAATGGACATCTGATCAAGGAGACTCATCGTCTTATTCCACAAGATAGAATTAAAGCCACAGACTCTCACTCTAACTTCCTGTTATAATAAAAAATATTGTAACTTTCATCAGGAAACTGTTTATTTTTATCTAACAGTGGTTAAAGATAGGGTTTTCTAGCAATTGTTGTTACAGGTTCCTTTGCCAAAATTCTCTTTTTTCAAAGGACAACATCTCCATCTATAGCTGGATGATTAAAAATTCATTCATATGATACTGCAAGCATTAGCAAACTAAGGCCCCGGGGCCGGATGTGGCCCATTTAGCTCTGCAATCTGGTCCGGCAAATTTGTCCATAAAATAAAATTTCCTTTTTTGTCATTATGACATTGTGATTCACACCACAGGACACAACGAAATGTCACCTCCATTTGCCACACGTTCCATCGACAAAGCTGTTCACTTTGGTGATGGAACAGCTTTCGAGCTTCCGGGGAGCAGTGTGTGGGGACGATACCATGCTCGGGGCACCTCAGCGGTAACTTGGCGGTAGGGGGATTCGAACCGGGGCCCTTGCCACTTACCACTAGGCCGCCAACTGCCCTTAATAAATTATCTTTTATTTCAACTACACTTCTACCTTTTCCTTGCAATGCTCATCGCTTCCAACCCAATTTGTGTCCAATTTTAGAAACAATGGTGGCCCGAAAGTCAAAATTGTTCCCCATACCTGCTATACAGGACATTTGTGCTAGCTCCTCTCCTTATATCTTCTCACCACCATCATTTCTCTTTCTCTGCTGCAATGCACAAGGACTGAGGCTCCAACGTCTAAAACCAATATAATGTAAATCCCTTAATCTGCAAGGAATTCCTGAGGCATTAATGAAGTTCTATCCATCTGTCTGTCTGTATTTCTAAAGACTTCACCTTTAAGGTGCTCATTTCATTGCATATATTTCCATAACTTCATCTTTTCCCTTTCTCTGGAGCGGATGGCAGATATCTACAGTTCAGCCTAAAGCCAAACCTAGAATATAAATAAACACCCGAGTTCCTGGTCCCTCGTTTTTATTCCGTGCATAAAGTGTTTCGGGGCCTGAAGGTGAATATTGTAGCCTTTCAGTAAATTCTAGGTTTGCCCCCAGGCTTGAATCTCCAGAAAGGAACCCTGATAAGATGCCAATTGGTGTTACTTGACAGGAAGGATCAGACGGTCTTCCCTGGGGTTTCTGGTGGGTGATCGAACGAAAGTTGCATCACGAACCCCTAACGGAATGAAAGAAACTGCATGTCATTAAAGCAGAACCTTCCAGGGTAGAATCTTAACTGAGCTTTAAAAAAAAAAAAAAAAAAAAAAAAAGAAAAGAAAATTATTGTCACACTGACCTTTTCTCTTTATTACAGCGGTGTATGTTCCCTCCCTTAAATTAAGACCCTGATGTCCAGAAGATAAGTTTAATATCTGGTTTGATTTGAGCTTTCTATCATTCTTATTGCCTCACAGTGAGTCTCCAGATGAATCCAGCTCAACAATCTTCTATTTTTGGACAATTTTTTTTTCCTTTTTCAAAACACAAAGTTAAAAATCCTGAACAACTGCATTACAAATGCACAGACAACTAAAGAATACGACCAGGTAAAAGTGGTTAGTGTTAAATCCAGCTTGTTTCAGTTCTACACTTGCGTCATTTGGTTCTGATAAAAATACCATGTTCTGGCCAGGAAGTCTGGACAGGTTGGAACAACTTATTTAACAAGTGAAAATGTAGGACAAAGAGACGTGTGAGAGACAGTTTTCTCAGGTGTGAATTGTCTCACATAGATGTGTCTGCCTTGAACAGTGGACTACTCAGAGCGGATCGAAACTTAACCCTTCCAGAACATCTCCATCTTCAGATGAGGTACCTCTCTGACGGTTTCCTAATGATCACAGCTGAAGATGTAGATGTGTCTCCTATCATAATGTCTACCGTCTTCTCCATCTCAAAACCAAATGACCAAAACTAGAACACATCGCTCATTCTTCCAGGCCATTGACAAACAGTTGACTCAATGCATTGAAACAAAAATAGGGACAGAGGAAAAAAGTTCCATGAAAGACAACGTTAGGAAAACCGTAAAGTATTCAGATGTTCCAACCTTTCTGGACCATCTGTCACTGAGACTTCTCCCTGACAAATACATTTAAATTATTTCAGCTTCTGTCATAACAAGAATGGAATCAAGAGACCGCAGCTGAGTTTCACAATCTGTGATTTAAAAATAATGACACAAAATAAAGCAAATAAAAAAGAAAAAGCATTAAAAACAAACATTGCAGAATGATTACTGATATAAGGTAATTGCTGTTTACGAAAACACAATATGTCTCTCTACATACAATGAATACTAAACAATATAAAGCCGTGATTGTCGTCCATCTGCCACACTGGGACAAATGTACTGATTAGAGTATATTTCAGTGAGAAAGTGTGTTTACGAAGCACACTGTGAGTCCAGCCGCGAAATATATCTGGATTTATTCCTCTACTTATCAATTTAATTCATTCACGTCTGGCAAATTTCTCGAATGTCTACTTATTTATTCATGCTTGACAGAAAAAGTCTTTAGCGAACTCTTGTATCACATTAAAAAAAGTTGTAAGTTGCAAAATATAATCATCAAATAATGGCGTTTTTTTTGTTAGTATTAAAAACCCATTATAAACCCATTAGACCGCACACTGGTAAATAAATGTTGTTGTTAACTATGGTGGTGATTCTTCTTAGAACCTTTACTTTGGGCCGACAATAAAAAAACTAAATAAAAGACTGGTTATAATAACTGGCTATAAAAACAACACACATAAGTGTCAGGAACCATTGTGTCTACTTATACCTCACTGGTAGTGATTACTAAAAGGCCAGGGCCCAGAGAAGAAACGTCTCATAAACGTCTCTCATAAAAAAACTGTGTTCTTTTTAATGACCCTCTGTCAGGCTCACGTCCCTCCCTGCGCCAAGGAAATCACTGAATATAGAAAATTAGTTTTTTTTCTGTGGTAGATTGACTACGACAAACATCTGAAGACCTGACCTTCCTTCAGACAGATTGGATCAATAAATCAAATGTAAAAAGACCTCTCCTAGGTAGGTAGGTAGGTAGGTCTGTGGGCGGGCAGGCAGGTGGACGGATAGACGGATAGATGGATGGGTGGGTTGGTAGGTAGGTAGGTAGGTAGGTAGACGGGTAGGTAGGTAGGTAGCTGGATAGACTGATTGATAGATAGGTAGATAGATAGGTAGACAGATAGATAGCTAGATCGATAGGTAGGTAGGTAAGTAGGTAGACGGACAGGTAGGTAGGTAGACGGGTAGGTAGGTAGGTAGGTAGACGGATAGGTAGGTAGGTAGGTAGGTAGGTAGGTAGACGGATAGGTAGGTAGGTAGGTAGATGGGTAGGTAGGTAGGTAGGTAACTAGATAGACTGATTAATACATAGGTAGATAGATAGGTAGACAGATAGATAGATTGCTAGATCGATAGGTAGATAGGTAGGTAGGTAGGTAGACAGACAGGTAGGTAGGTAGACGGGTGGATAGGTAGGTAGACGGTTGGGTAGGTAGGTAGACGGGTAGGTAGGTAGGTAGCTGGATAGACTGATTGATAGATAGGTAGATAGATAGGTAGACAGATAGATAGATAGATAGATCGATAGGTAGGTAGGTAGACGGATAGGTAGGTAGGTAGACGGGTAGGTAGGTAGGTAGCTGGATAGACTGATTGATAGATAGGTAGACAGATAGATAGATGGCTAGATCGATAGGTAGGTAGGTAAGTAGGTAGACGGACAGGTAGGTAGGTAGACGGGTAGGTAGGTAGGTAGACGGATAGGTAGGTAGGTAGACTGGTAGGTTGGTAGGTAGGTAGCTGGATAGACTACTGATAGATAGGTAGACAGATAGATAGATAGCTAGATCAATAGGTAGGTAGGTAGGTAGGTAGGTAGGTAGGTAGACAGATAGGTAGGTAGGTAGGCGGGTAGGTAGGTAGGTTGGTAGACGGATAGGTAGGTGGGTAGGTAGGTTGGTAGACGGATAGGTAGGTGGGTAGTTAGGTTGGTAGACAGAAAGGTAGGTGGGTAAGTAGACGGATAGATAAATAGCTAGACAGACAGACAGAACTATATTAATCCCTCCTAGACCATCTTCCGTCCACCTGCTGATTCAGAGTACGGCAGGAAAGCTGACCAGACAGAAAAGAACAGCTTTTCAGGCACAAATAGATTCTAAAGTGATGGAACTAATGACTCAAAGTTTCTCACCAACAGAAGTTCTTGCAGTGCTCATCCAGCTAATCGTCTTCCACTGAGACTGAACCGTTTTTAAATGCTGCCATCTAAACCCATAACATCCTCAGAGATCCCAGATAGATAAAAACCTAATATGAAAATGCAGACCCCCCCCGTCCCCAAAATAAACTGCTGCTGCAGTAAGTCTCAAATGGGATTTATTGTAATAAACCCGAGATAAGCAGATATATTCTTTACAGCAATTCTCTAAATGAAATTCTTGGAGTCTTGATGGACACGTCAGAAGACTGAAATTCAAGTTCTTGTCAAGACTGCACCATCTTGTCAGACCCAAGTCTGATCCTCCGGGGTAGTTGGTGTCCTAATGGTTAAGGAAGCAGACTTGGGTCCGCAGGGCCCCCAATTCGCCAAGTTACTACTGAGGTGCCCTGAGCATGGTCCCCCAAGCACTGTTCCCCTGCTCACTACGGTGATGGGTTAAATCACAGGTTTCAAACTCTGGCCCGGGGGCCAAATGTGGCCCGCCATGTAATTATTTTTGGCCCGTTGGATAAAATCAAATGTGTACTATAGTTGGCCCACCAGTATGTAGACCTGACATACACTCTCAGAATTTGTTATATTAATAATGAATAGTTGTTGTTATAGCACATACATTTTGTTCAGTAAAGAAAGATTTACATAAAAATAATCTGAAAAGACAAGAGAGCGATTTAAGAAACAAATACCAATAATGTGTGAATTTTTTTCTATTACAATTTCTCATGTGTTGATACTAATTAGCTTTGGCTGTTCCTGATTCACTGAATCCACATGAAAAAAAACACTATTTCATATCCGGAGAGAAGGGAAAACATGCATGTTTATAGTTAATTACTCAATATATATTGAGTTTGGCCCGTGACTTCATGCCAGTTTCAATTCTGGCCCGCTGTGAAATTGCATTTGACACCCCTGGGTTATATAATAATTTCCTGAAGGATACTGCCTAGGGATTAATATAGTTCTAATTTATATAGTTTTTTTTAATTATTTTAACCGCTAGGACACCACTGCCACCCTAACGCTTAATTTTTCAGTCTAAATTGAACATAAAGGCAGCAACCTTATTTCCTCAATTTAATCAATATAGGTCACTAAATGACAGCTTTTACATACCTGATATGAATTTATTTTTGATTTCACACCTGTCTTATGGTGTATCTTTTGGTTGATCTTTGAGCAAAAACTAAAGGACATTTTTTTCTTGACCACCAACAACAGAGAGCTACTGCTCAACGACAACTCAGTGCAAACTAATTTACCGCCTTTACGAATGGATGAGGAAGAATGGATGACAAATTTGGCTGCATAACACCATCTGCTGGTTGCAATTAGAGAAGCTTCACCCTTCGCGTCAGGAGCTCCATCATGATGACAGCAGTGCCGAGGTCTTGCCAAAACAGATTGGACACCAGGTTCTCTACAGTGTCCAATAACATGAGTCGCAGAAGGCCACTCTATATGCCTCTGTGTCCCCATGATATGTTGTCAGAATCTAGTTTGAAACTACAGGATCCTGGGCATAAATAAGATCGGATTTATATTATTATAATGTTCCAAACAGTCGGCAGTGGCGGCATGGTGGTCAGGAAAGAGGACTTGGGTCCGCAAGGATTCAGGTTGGAATCCACCAGCTGCCAGGTTGCCACTAAGGTGCTCTGAACATAGCACCATTCTAACCCACTTAAGCAGCACCCACAGGAAGGCTAACAGTATGATGCAATGTGATTTAGGTGCCCTAGCGACCTGGCAATGGACAAGCAGAAGAAGATGAATAAATGAATGTTCCGAATATATGTGTCGATGCAGGTTCTCAGTCATCCATGGTCAAGGTTAAAGGGTTTAGTTAGGCAACTCGGCATTCAGTTTTTTGGAAAATGTTTCACCTTTTATCTAGGAGGCTTTTTGTCAACCTGTAAAAACCATCTCTCAACAGAGGTGGTGGTTTGAGACATAACCTTTCACCCACCTACAAAGCCCTTTTGGGAACAATACCCAAAAGATTTTACTCTCATCAACCAGTTTTGCATATTAAGGAGCCATGTGACCAAAACCACTCCACCAATGACGGTAACGATCCATCAATACCCGCCCAACGACTGGCATCACACTTCACAGGTAACCCCAGGTCCACCCAACAGGAGGGACTTGAAACACCCCTTCCTCCTCACTCACAGGATATAACTTCTGTTACTCCCCACTAACAATTAGAACAAGAAGGCTCTTGGATGAGAGGTGAAAGGTTTTCCAAAAAACTGAATGTCCAGTTGCCTCTTTAACCTTGTTCCGAATATACCTTTTGTTGCAAAGGTGATGGTATTTCGGGTGAAATAACATCACCAGTGAAAGCCGATTATATTTACACACTTTTTGCTACATGTAGTCGGCAGTGGTGGCCTGGTGGTTAAGGACGCAGACTTGGGTCTGCAAGGCTTCAGGTTCAAATCCATAAGCTGCCAGGTGCTGTGAGCAAAGCACCGCCCTGACCCACATAAACTTCCACCCACAGGAAGGCACACCACAATATGGTGCAATGTGATTTGGGACCCAGTAATGGACAAGCAGATGAAGATGAATGAATGCTACAAGAACTGTGGGTTTAGAAAATGGGTTGAGTTGCTGGAAAACTCTGATTTGCAGAAAAATCTGGGTCGCATGCCATTTGCTTGAACTGCACATTCCAAATTTCAATCAGGAACTTGAAAATAAACACAGTGCCAGGAGGCAACACTTTGATTCTCCCTAATGCCGACTGAATAATTTAGGCAACCGTGCAATAATCATGAGAAGAAATGGGAATGGTTTTGTGCGTGCATGAGAAAACATACTGTCCTGATGGGGATACGAGCTTTATGTACCAGAATCTTCCTGACGCATCAAATCCGGGAGAACAGCAGGAGGTGACAGTCGGATCTGAGCACCAGTCACGACTTGCACAGTCGGAAACTCTTCACACCTCAGAAATTGTTACTGCAAAGGGTCGCAAAGGGTCGTCAGTTTGATCCCCAGAGGAACCAGAATGAAGTAGTTGGGCCTCTTGTGTGAAAGCCTTAGTTTTAACAACATACTAATTTCATTGAGTACGACTGGTGGGTTGCTAAGACAGAACCCACATTGTGGGTCAAAAAAAAAAAAATTATTGTCATTATTTATTTATTTATTTCACAGGCCTTTGTTTTGTCCCAAATGCAATGTCTCAGACATGGGTGTGAAACTCAAGGGTCCTCTGCCTGGGCAAGACCAATCCCCCAGTTAGGGTGGCTGGCTTATACCGTGTTCACACTGGCACTTAATTCGGTATTCGCTGTGACGCAAAACCAGTTTCGCTCCCTGTTTGCGTTCACATTACAAACTAACACGCATTCGCTCCTCAACTAATGCGCATAAACTAATCCACCTTTAGTCGGGGGTTTCGATACCGAATTAACTAATACGGGTGTAAAGCAATAAAAAGTAAAATGGTTGTCGTTCTTGGCGTGTGTGTGAACACAACACCCGTATTAGTTTAACCAGCTCGTAAAATGCTACGGGAGCGGCTCATCTCCTTGTCAACCGCTAGATGTTGCTGCATTATTAGTAACAGGATTACAAAACACTTCCTCATATTTCCTCTCCTTATCTTCTTCATTTGTTCTTTGTGTCTCCTTCTCATCGCTTTCATACGTCACCTTGATCTTTCTTTAACCTGCTCCATTTATTTCTCAAAATTGCACGTGCGTTTGTTGACAGAATTCATGTTGAATAAAACCGCATATAACGAGATCTCGTTATATAACCACATGATCAAATTGAAACTTGACCATGGTTAGACTAATGCACATTCGCTCCCTTATTGTGTGTGAATGCAAAGCGGTTATCGAATCCGCAGCGAATACCAAATTAAACTGAATGTGAATGCAAAGTGAAACGAATGTGGATTAGTTAATATGGGATCGAATCCCGAATTAACTACTTCGATTTCGAATGTAATGAAACCAACTACAGCACATGTGTCAAACTCAGGCTCGGGGGCAAAATCTGGCCCGCACTGTAATTATACCTGGTCCGTAAGATAAACTGTACTAAAGCTGGCCCACCAGTATGTAGACCAGGCATGGGAAAACATTTTGATTCGCGGGCCACAATCAGTCCTAAAATTGGACATGGGGTCCAAGTGCAGAGCAGAAAGATGGATCCTTTGTTTGAACTAAGATAAATAGCAGGTAAAAGCCATGTATAAAACCTAAAATCCAACATTTCTTATACCGTTTATGGCACCATCTACTGGGGAAACGCATAATTGCAGGTAAAAGGTAGAAATAAACTGATAGTATAGATAAATTATTTAATTTGAATAAGGTTGGCGGGCCGAATTGAAATGCTCAACGGGCCGCATCTGGCCCCCGAGCCTTAGATTATTCATGCTTGACGTAGACTGTATATACTGTCTGAAGTTATTATATTGATAACGCATGTTATGTTGTTTTGTTATAACATATACATTTTCTGACCTAGAGGAACGATGGGGTGCATTTTGTGATTTGGGTGGCATTCGTGGAGACTACTGCCACTGGGATCTGCTAACGGATAAGCTAATGAAAATGGATGGGTGGACTGTTTTTCAAAGAGTTAATACATTCATCTTCCACTGCATTTATAGGATTTTTTGAGAATATTTGGCAATTAAGTCAACGAGCATGTCCTAATTTCAGCGTCAAATCTTGCTGCATTAACTTGAGTGAATCATTTGAGTTCTAAGTGGCTCATCACTAGAAGGACAAACCTAATCAAATAAGTGACGCTCTGGACAGAATAGAACAGTGTTAACAGTGTTTTTGGTCGACTTCCAGTTTCAGCCACTGTTATAAAAGCGGGAGGAAAATGTCAAGGCTCAGCAGCCACAGTCATATACCACACATCATAAGGGAGGACTTTTTTTCTCGGTTTTAATCTTCTGTGATGGCTGCGCAAAGTCAATTCACATGAAAAAGACCCTTTTATTAAAAAAAGCAAGAAACTGGATGAAATGTTAGATTGCATCTGACGAAGGGAAACAATCATCACCAACAATTACCCTCGAATAAAAATCAATCATGAAAAAAATAATCCCAAAGGATTAATATAAAAAAGAAAAGGTAAATGAAGGATAGAAAAGGAAAATTACTGTGCGACACCAGGAGTCACTCAGGATAAAAGAGTTTCTGTCGGTGATTTACTGACTGATATAAGAAGCAGAAAAGTTAAAGCAGGAGTTATACCAGGTGTATATGGTGCATTTTTTCCACCAAAATCGTAACAGCCTTCTGCTGCATTAGTGGAAGATGCATGGTAGCTAACACGGATCAATCGTCAGGTGATTAGCGCTTGCTGTAACACTGTTTGCGGCAGGTAACGAGTCACGCAAAAATTCTGGCCTGAGGCTGAATAGACATGAAACAAACCTTCAAGTAGTCATTTCTACGAGCTAAAATTATCCTAGCAGTAACAGCTATAAATCAGAACATTACCCTTTTCCACAGAAACAGCTTGGCATCATTAAGTAAAGTTTGGAGTTTGATAGAGAACATTTCACCTCCCTGTACTCTGAAATATAGCCCTCATGCATAACTGTCCTCCTTATTCCGGGGTGAGATCATTTCAGTTCAGGCTCTAAGTTCACCTGGGTGCAGACACAGCTATTATTGTCGTGGTCTCAAAGAGAACATCAATCTGATCCACATTCACACACTAATTAGGTGTCATAAAAGGTCCTGGGTTTGAGCCTTTGACGAACCACATACACAATGGCGCCTCGTGTGGAAGCTGATTCGTTTTTACTTATCTTACGCTTTTGAAACAATGACTTTTCCATTCATGCCATTTATATTTCCATATCCTGAATTGTATGGAAGTCAAAATGTCTTTGTGTTTCCATTATTTGATAGCTGGGCACTTTTACCCCCTCTGGTTTTTTCTACCTTAAACCTTTTACTTTTCCCATTTCTTTTATTGTCCTCTACTTGCTGGTGTCAGCACTCAACTGTCTCCATGAGGAGATGTCTTTTTCTCTCTTTAAGGTCTCAAACACAGCAGGTCAGGCACCGGAGTGAGAAAATATCTCACCATCTCACTACATTTTTTGCCATTTCCCAGCCTGGGATCAATGAAGCGCATTCATCTATCCATCTACATATTGAAGCAGACTGAAAAAGGCCACACTGTGAGAGTACTACAGTACTGTAGAGGTAGAGTCGATCGATCCAACGTCAACAGCTGCTGTCAATGTTGCGGTGAATGGTAAAAATTTTACAGGTTTTTTCAGAATAAAACTGTATAATCCCAGACAACATCGCTCAAATCATTCCCATTTGTTCCCTTTCTTGGTTTTTTCTTTTCTTGTTCTGTCTGACAGGTTAGTTCCCATAACAGCCACAAAAGACCCTCCACCAACCAAATCAAAAGAACAGCAGGGGACAGAAGGAATGATGTGAAACTGACAGATGAAAGAGTGTATAGAGAATCCAAGGCAGTGAGGAGAAGCCATCAGAGAAGCATCTGGTGAGACATCAGAGATGTAGCCAATGCAGACCATTGTGTTGCCAACTGATTGATCGGCCACGGCTGCTTGGATTGGTACATGATGTGGGTTTATGATGTGGGGAAGCTTGCCTGAAGGGAGTCCAGCTCTACCTATCCTGACGCTCATCTCCTCAATGTCCCCCTGCTGGAACGACACTTGCTCGTCTTTCTCCTTGGACCTTCTGGGCTCGGATGGCAGGGCCAAGGCAGCGTGAGGATCGGCACCAACGCCCTGTGGACAGAGGAAAAAAAATACGTGTTTTTGTGTTGCTTTTTGTAAAAAAAACCAAAGCAAACTGGAATAAACAAATACAATTCATCAAGACGGAGTGGGATTTCAGATGTTTGACCCAAAGTATGTGAGCCACTCAGATATAGTAGTGAAATGGAGCCAAAACCTTGAGAGTTATTGACTGTACAGTCTAGGGTCCATAATCTAAAAGCAATTTAAATGCAAATGACACCTTATTCAAAGATGGCTGTGGTGACTAAACACATGAGGCTATATAAATACAAAAGACTTGCGAAATGGAGAAAAAAAAATAACTTTGAGCAAATCCCCCTAGAAAAACACAAAAATCCACAAAAAACAAACCATTATGTGCTGTCTATCTGTGGCAGAAAAGAGGTTTAGGGACCAGAGCAAAGCCTCAGAGATTCTGTTTCAAAAATGTCTCTGAATCTCACCTGTTGGATAAAATCTCTGATTTTATCCAACAGGTGGCAGCACACCAGAAAAAATACGTTATTCTGCAAGGTTAAATAACAATGGTATCAGTTTTTATTGCAGTTCTCTTACATTGAATCAGTTTCCGCAACGTCTCGCTATCAACATTTTCCCCTAAAGACCAAGTCTTGCAATAATACAGACAGGCTTGCCTATAAGATACACAGACAACACATCTCGAGACATTGGATATTGTTTCTTTTACAGGTGTTGTGTACGTACTGAATTATGCATGCTAGCCTGTTCTTCTGCCCTTTTTGATCCAAAACCAAGGTTGCTGTCCAACCTGGTATAACAGCGAGAAAAGTCAAGGCAAAGTCCAAAACATAGTATCATTCTTTATTGATAAGTTTGTGTAACACCTGCAACAACACGACCGAACCAAAGAAACTAACAGCAGGAGTGTGACTGTGCTAATAACTCCAACATCTCAAGACAATGGTGTCGTGAAAAGAGCCGGCTGAGCAGCGGGGACACTTTGACAGCCGGCTGAGATCACTTTGCATAATTAATGGATGGATCCTAATTAAGGTTCCTGTCTTCTACCAACTTACAGACGCCACGTAGAGTCGTGTTTAACTTTGTAAAAGTGTATTTTAAAACATAAAAGTCAAAATCAGCAGGAGTGGAAAATAACGCAATCTGAGGAGTTTTTCCCACATTTTTACATCCGTGTTCTCCATCTTCATGTCCGTAGCAAAGAAATAATGACATTTACAACGATTTTATGTGAAATTTTTCTGTAATCAACATTACTTCAAGGCTGTTTCTTAGGTATTGGACTGGGAGAAGCTGTGTGAGAAGCTCCACACCAATGGAGCTATTGTGTGCGTTTGTCATATAACGTGACACATGATATACTGTCCGGAGGTGATTCCATTAACCCGTCTTGGCCTTCTTCAGTGATCCGTGATACAATCTGGTGCCATTCTGAGCGTTTTCACAAAGAGAGTACAGCGACTGCAGCAGTAGCATCAGCAACAGCAGCAATAGAAGCGATTTTTTTGTATATTATTTTCCTGTGTTTGGGAGCGATTGCTTCGACCACACATTGTATATTGCTGACTGTTAAAGGTCACCTCAAAGAAACAGTAAGAACACAAGGTCATCTCTGCAAATACATTAGATTCTGCAATTCTTTTGAGTTTGCTTTTTTTTAAAACCCAGAAATCCCATTGTTTGTGATGTAGAGCAGTGGTCCCCAACCACTGTACCGGGACAGGTACCGATCCGTGGGTGAATTGGTGCTGGGCCGCAGAGAAATAATGTTTCCTTTTGTCCCCATCTGTCTATTACTTCCACTTGATCCATACCCATATCAACAAAAGAACTGACCAATAGAATGGCTAGGATTCCATTATCAATATTGCAACTATATTTGATAAGAAATATTTTCTCAGTGAAGACAACAACTATAAACGCTATGTGCACTTGAGATATCTTTGTTAAGTGCATGCACTGTTAATTCAGGTAGGAAGATTTTATAGGTAGGAAAATATTTCAGAACACCGTAAATTCTATTTTATTAAGGGGCTGCCACAACTTAATGACTGGTCCATGAAAATAGTAGCAGACATTTAACCAGTCAGTGGTGCAAAAAAGGTTGGGAAACATTGATGTAGAGACGCCCCCACTTTATGATTAGAACTGGTTTCCAATCTATAGTAGTTCCCTTTTCTGCCTCATCCAACATTCTGTTGAAATCATACCCCAAGAGTAAAGTGTTCTCCAGAGCTACCAAAGACTGCAGTCAGGTTCTCGCTTCACTTCAACAATTTTCAAAATAAATTCCTGGGCAACTAGAATCCTGGGTTCCTCTGAACCAAAAACTCTGACCAATAAAACGCTGTGCAGCAGTTTCTCAGAAACTGTGTCTTTTAGTTGCAAATGCACAGGCAAACTGCTTTTATTAAAACTTAAAACTAACTGCTGCTTCAGGGTTAGCCTGCAGCAGAAACTGTCTTTGCAAATACATCCAGAAATTTATTGCAGAAAAGTGCTCATTGTAATGAAAAAGTTTGACATCAATATTGCCGTGGCAGTATTTTTCTCAGCAAAATAAAAAAGAAAAGGTTTCATAGCAACGCCCAGACCCACGCCACTTCCAGTGTAGTGTGATTTGGGAGGCAGTCGGGGAGACTACTGTCCCTCAGACCAACATACGGAAAAGAGGATAGAGATAAATACAGTTCAAAATGTCTCTAATAGATGTAAACATTTTGTTGTAATGACAGAAATCATAAAAGGAAAATAACATGGAGAAATTATATTTGTTGTGCCTGCTGTTATCTGAACTGAAAATAGAAACAGAAGAAAAACGCAGATCATTTTTTAAGATAAGGAAAACAAATCTGCTCAATTATTCTTTCTTGATGATCTTTCTGGTCCCAAACAAAGACTGTCAAAAAATGGAACGGGATATCAAAGACAACAAAAGAATGAAGAGTTGGAAGTGAATGGGAAAGAAAATGGTTGAGCAAAAAGATATGAAATGTTATAGAACTGTGGTCTACCACTGTTGAAAACACCTATTTCTACAGGCAGCATAACTCCCCCTGTTGGTCATTAGTGTAGACTCTTTATTTACTTGAGTTAAGCCACAGCAACAGCCCTCACCTCCGACTGTGGTTCGATAACGAAAGACAAAAAAGAAAACCACATCACTCCTTCAAATACACACACTCACAGCCATGAGAATATTGACAGATTTTGAAGGAAATGGTTTATTTGTGACCAGGACCTTCAGGCTGAAAAGTAATAATTTTTCTAATGGAAAAAAAAAATCGGTGTTAAAAGAGGTGAAGCTCTTCTGCTGGAGACTCAACAATACTTATGATGAAATAAAGCAGTAATGGAGTGAAATGTCAAAAATTAATTGCAGAATCCTGAGAGTTTAAATACTCAATCATACTTTTGCCCTCAGCTATAAAAAAAAAAGGACAATGCACTTCTTTTAACAAAGTAAACCAGGATCTGGTATTGATTTGCCCAATGATGGAACAGCTCAGGTACAGGTGATGAGACCAGTGGTTAACACACTTGCTTTACCTCAAATAAGGTCAGAGGTTCGAACTTCATATGTTTGCTTCTGCAGAATCTGAGCCAGAGACATAACAGCACACTGTCACCTACATGTCCACTGAGTCATCCATCCAAACTGAAGTCTTACCTGTTAGTTACAAATGTCATCTAATCACGCCAACACAGTGGTGGCCTTTAAGAAAACTTCTGAAATAGAATTGCTTTCTGATGTCTTACCCTATATAATTCATATACTTGCAATAAAGTATTGCAATCAAGCACGTAGGCATATGCCTTAATTCCTAGCTGCTGTACATGTATTCTGTGTATACTGTCTTGACACAGTGTGGTAGTCCATCTGAGAGGCTGAGTTAGCTGTTAACACTGTCTGCAAGTCCAGGGAATCTTAAGTTGTGTTACCTTGAACTTTCAACTAAACGTGTAGAAATTAAAAATAAAAAAAAAGCTTTTCCGACACGAAAAGATCAACTTGACTGTATGTTTCACAAAAAAAAAAACAAAAAGAACACCAGGCATGATTCTTTTTTTATTTTTTGTGAGACGCCGTCTGTGTCTCACGCGGTATTATGAATCACAGGACTGATCAATTCACGGCTAGGGATTCATGAGGTCGCTCCGTTCTCAAAATTCGGGTTTACTGGTCACCCCTAAAATAAATAAAAGTAGAGCTGGTGGTAGAACCTTTAGCTACCAGGCTCCTCTCCTGTGGAACCAACTCCCACTCTTAGTAAGAGAGTCAGATTCTGTCTCCACTTTTAAAGCCAGACTTAAGACCCACTGCATTTGGATATTGTATGTTCTCGGTAACATCTACTGGGCGTCTGTCCGTCCAGGGAGTGGATCCCTCACATGTGGTTCTCCCTAAGGTTTCTACCTTTTCTTTTCCCCTATTCCAAGGGGTTTTTTTGGTAGTTTTTCCTTACCCTGGCTGACGGTCTAAGGACAGAGGATGTTACCAACCCTGTGAAGCCCTGTGAGTAAAACTATGTTTTGTAAATGTGGGTTATATAAATAAAATTTGATTGATTGATTGATTTGATGTGCTCACATTGTACTTCCATACAGACCTGCTTATGTAAAATAATGTACATAATGATGAGGAGGAGGGAGAAGAAGCCCGTAGTGGGAGATGCCAAGATGCTCAAAGTTTCGCTAGATGAGAATAAAACTTGGAAAACAAAAGATAATCTCTGGCTATTTGTGAAATTCTTTGTACAGACACAGGAAAGAAAAGGCGACAACAACGAAATTTATGGCGAGGAAATGTCTTGGAAGACATGGTCAATCTGGTCTGTCAATTTTGCCAAGCTTCTCCCTGTTTACTTGCTTTCTCCTCTGTTTCTATGAGCAGTGTAGTTTGGCAGGTTGAAGTAAAATTGTTAGTTATACTGCAGTGTTTCAAATACATTTGCTTGTCATCAATGTTGCCAAAAATCAGTCCTGATCACAGATTGTCGCCAAGCAAAAAAAATCATTGCAAAATCGCACAGTACACGCTGGGCCCTAGGAGCAGGATGAGACCAGGTGTAAAAATCCAACAGAGAAAGAATGGATTCTAAAGTCATTAGAAAGATGAGTCAACCACGCAATCATCTTGTCAAGAGACCCCTTCTCCACCTGAGGAACCAGGTACCAATAGAACGTACTTTGGGTTCTCTCTCTCTCTCTCTCTCTTACTTACAGGAACAAATTTCTGAACTCTGTGCCTTTGCCCTTTTGAGTCCATTCACTGTCCTGAATATAAATTGTACCTAAAATCTACCTCTGCACATTTCAGCCAGCAGGGGAGGAGGTGGCAGGAGCTGTTATTACCGTAGCGCCTCAGTGGTGTTATCACCACAGCACTGTGCCTCAGCATCTGTATAACACATGCACAACTAATGAGCAGCAATTAATTCCATTTTTGTATTCACCTTTTCAATGATTTAATCTACATTTTAAATTTGAACAGGGTTTGAATGGAGCACATTTAGTGGCCGCTCCATGATCTTACCATTGAAGCAGTGTTCTACAACCTTTTTGCGCTACGTACGGGTTAATCGTCTCGTACAATTTTCACGGACCGGTCGTTAAGTTGTGGCAGATAAATACCCCTTAATAAAACTAAATTTCCGGTGTTCTGAAATATTTTCCTACCCATAAAATCTTCCTACCCGAACTAACTGTGCATGGGCACAAGGATTTCTCAAGTGCACTCAGCCTATAATTTTCCGCTACCAGACCGGTATAAAAAGTTAGAATCTTGTATCAATGACTGCGTCATTTTGAGTTTATTGTTGTCTTCACTGAGATATACACTGAATATTTCCTAATTAAATATAGTTGCATTATTAATGATGGAATCCTAGCCATTCTATTGGTCAGTTCTTTTGTTGATATGGTTATGGATCAAGTGGAAGTAATAGACAGATGGCGCTAAAAGGAAACATTATTTCTCTGCGGCCCAGCACCAATTCACCCATGTACCAGTTCTGGTCCCCGGCCCAGTGGTTGGAGACCACTGCATTAAAGAACGCAGTGGCCATAGATGCAGCCAGTAAGAGCAGAGTAATGTAATGGCCTTTCATGCCCTGATTGAACATCTGACATTTAGAGAAAATCAAAGCAGAGGCTACAATTAGACAGCAGCCCTTTTTCTATAGCATCCAATTATACCTCCAGGAGCAGTTAGCCTGTTAGCAGTCAGAATGTTGAATGTGCGTGGAGGAACCTGCAGCTCTGAGTCATATCTGTGGTCAACGACCTATTTAATGATCCCGGGAAAGAAGGAGTACTTGGTCAGTAAAGCCTAAAACTGAGATATAAATGCTTTTAGGGGGCTTTAAACCACAAGACAATGAAAGAGTGGTGAGCAACAAAGCAAAGAGGACAGATGAATCACCCGCAGCTCAGTTCTTGGCTTAATGAGTATTTCCAGTGATGGATCATAGGGTAGAGAGGGAAGAGAAGCACACAGGTGACTCTGACCGAGGAACCATGAACAGCATTTTAACTATCTGAATAAGAGGGAAGTTCTGCAAATGAGAAATAACTTTAACCCATTCACATATTAACACCAGGGCTTGGTATATAAGGGTTTTTGTCATTTACACAAAATATATATATATATATTGAGAGTCGGTAAAAAAACATATCACAATACATCCCTTTATATGAATAGCAGTTATGGGTTCATAGCTAAATTAACTATTAGTTTACTTATATATAACTATCAAATAAAAGAAATTAAAAATATTATTTAAGTCATTCATTCATCGGTTTGTCCGTTGCCAGTTGGGCAACCAGCGCCACCCAAATCACATTGCACCACTATCCTGTGGGTGGTGAAACCATAAGAAATTATGTTGGATGGTGCAGTTGGGGCGCGCTGACTTGGCAGCTGGTGGATTCGAACCTGGCACCTCGCAGACCCAAGTTTGCTTCCTTGTTTCCTTAACCACTCAGCCACCACTGCTGAATTATTCCATGAAATTTATTTAAAAAAAAATTGAAACCTAATTTATTTTATTCTTGGCATTGGTGGTCTAACGGTTAAAAAATGGACTTGGTCCTACCAGGTTTTGGGTTTGAATCCACCATCTGCCATGTAAAGCAATCGAAGCAAGCAAACTCCTTGACATTGTGGCATTGTGATACACACCACTGGCACTACGACATGAAACCTCTGCATTTAACACATCACCAAAGTGAACAGTGGGCAGCAGTGAGTGGGGGACGGTGCCATGCTCAGTGGACCTGAGTGGTAACCTGGACATGGTGGATTCAAACCCGGACAATCATCTTTAGTTTGTTTTTGTTCCGACAAGACAGTGTCTGTCAGGATGTGAGGGTCGCCTTAGTCAAATCTACATTCATTAAAAAGACAATTACAACACTGAGTCAAGAGAGCTCTGCAAACACACGAGCTCAGAGGGACCGCCGTGTTCCCATGGCTTATATGGACTGACGTTGAGCACAAATCAAATAACACAGCTGCCGTTCCATGGTTCTCTCGCTTTTCAACACCACTTTCTATCTCCAGGAAAATTACTCTGTACAAACCTATGTAGCAGACAAAGTCACCATTTTAAACCATGTTATACCAAAGCTGGTTCTTTAAAATATTTATCTACAAAATCACAACCGTGTGAAGGAAGCAGGAATATGGATTTTGGGATTCACCTCTGGCCGTACGCACACTATAGTTTGAAAACCACTTTGTCGCTTTTATTTTCCTCATTAATCTGGGCTTTTTGTTTAACGGACAATAATGTTTTCCTAGTGAGCTCAGCTTGGAGATTAGCGCCACCATGTGGTTTTGAAGAGACTACCGTAATTTTTTTTTTCAGTGTTCACTGAATGAGAAATAAAAATTAGCATCTGTTTGTTTAATACAGTTGTCTTTTCATTTATTTACTCTTTTCCTTTTCATGGTTCCTTTTCTATTTTATAGCTGTCAGTAGAATTGGGCTTGAGTTTTTCCCTTCACAATAAAATTGAAAGAGGTCAAAATCTCTGTTCTGATGTGGTTCATAAATAACTGGTCTTTTACTTTTTATATGTGCAGACAATAGAAATGTTTACTTAATGTCACTTCAGTATAAAAGTCTGTAAATTACCATATATTGACAAGGTCGCTTTACCATCTACTATTTACAGCGTAACACTGTTGATGCCCGTGTTTGCATGTTTGTAATTGGGTGTTAAGGCGTCCAGTGTTTATGAGCCGTCAGACTGCTGGAGACTACTGGATCAATCTGACATTAATTGCAGTCAAATTGACCAAATCTATCTTTCACATGAGGGCGTCGATCCAGAATAAGGAAGTAATGAAAATGTGCAACAATCTGGTTTGGTCTGGAGCAGCGGTGTCAAACTCACAGCGGGCCAGACTTAAAAACTGGCATGAAGTCACGAGCCAAACTCAATAAATATTGAGAAATTAACTATAAACCTGCATGTTTTCCCTTCTCTCCGGATATTAAATTTTTTCATGTGAATTCACTGAATCAGGAACAGCCAAATCTTATTAGTATCAAAAAAATTACACATCATTGGTATTGTTTCTTATTCTGTCTCTTTGTTATCTTTTCGGATAATTTTCAATAAACAAAATGTATGTGCTATAACAAAAAGTATGCATTATTAATAGAACAAATTCAGATAGTACGGAAGGTCTACATACTGGTGGGCCAAGACAAGTACACATTGGATTTCATCACGCGGGCCAAAAATGATCACACTGCGGGCCAGATTTGGCCCCCCGGGCCAGAGTTTGACACCTATGGTCTATAGTCTATGGTCAATAGCAACCCAAAAATAAATGTTAGAATATGATGCGGAAAACTTTTGGGCTTCACTATCACTGTGTTGACCTCTGAATTGATTCCTACTTCACCAAGGAGACACACACACCTCATATGACAAGAACCTTTTTTCTATGATGAAACTTAACATATAAAAGGTCTAGGATTTTTAATGTCTAAGAAGGGAAATAAAATAACTTCACATTGTTAGAGCTCAGCAGCCATTCATTTTCTTCTTCTACTCCCGTTATCAGCTTAGACAGATACTGTAGATAGAACTTCATCAATCATAGTGTTCTATATATCTATCTATCTTCAGCTTGTCCCTTTTTTTCAGGGGTTGCCCAGCAGCCATCATTTTTCCATTTACCCTTCTCTCTCTCCATCCTAGTCTGACTCTAACTCCCTCCATGTCCTCCCTCACTCCATCCATCAATCTCCTTCTTGTCCCCTACCTGGTAACTCCATCTCTAGGATCATTCTTCTACCAAAGTATCCAAGGCAGAATGGGCGAAAGGGGCTGCAGCCTAGGCCTTGCCACAAGGGGGGGTTGCTGATGTCAAATAAATAAAATGAGTGGATGGACTCCATTAAATAAATAAACAACCTTCTTCTTTTTTGCTTTCGGCTTGACCCTTTTTTCAGGGGTGGCCACAGCGAGTCAACAATATCTATATCCCCCTGTCCTCTGTGTCCTCAACTCTAACTCCAACTACCTCCATGTCCTCCCCCACTGCATCTATCAATCTCCTCTTTGTCTCCTACCTGGTAGCTCCATCTCTAGGATCATTCTTCTACCAATGTATCCACTGTCCCTCCTCTGAA
>JAFBJS010001479.1:45821-69108 GCA_016785265.1 Paraplagusia blochii
TCTCCAAACCTTCCTGTCTGTGTTGTCCCTCTAATCACCTCATTCCCGATCCTGTCCATCCTTGTCTCTCCTAAAGAGAATCTCAGCATCTTTAACTCCTCCACCTCTACCTCTACCCCCTGTCTTCTACCTATTCCTAGTGTCTCTAATCCATCCATCATGGCTGGTCTCCTCCCCCCCTCACCTTAGCTGACACTCTATTATCACATTAGCAGTAATTGATTAATATTTATTCAATACATTTAGCTAAATCAGACTAAGTGTTAATTAAAAATTTTGAAAAATATTAAAAATAGAAAGTACCATGATTTAGCTTCACTTATTGATACGATTGATACCTCTGCTTAAGGAAGCCCTTTAGTAAAGTTGGGTAAAACATACATTAATTATTTTTTTTTATTGGTTGCTCACAGCACGTTACTCCAGGCCCGACTTTCTCCCATTTACACACACTGCATTCCCCACAGAAGTTTGTATTTTATATCATATATTCTTTCTCTGCAATGCACAGGTGTCACAGCTGTCAGGGATGGTTAGGTGTCCAATGGTTAGCCAGGGGACATTTCACCCTGCTGGCTGGACAGAGCCAGAGGAGCTCATTATGTTCTGCCACCCTCTAGGTTTTTCTGCATTTGGATGTTTCCCCAAAAAAGTAAAAAAGAAAAAAAATTACACATCAGGTTTCCAACAATGAGGCTAAATTTGAAGTCCCCACAGATTCATCCAGTGATTCACTTGCTGGGTTCTATTTTGTGTCTTAAGAGGAAGTACAGGGAGCAGACGGTTTTACAATGAGAGGGTTAAAGGCTCCAGCAGCGCAAGTGTAATGGAGGCGCTTTGCTGTGTTAACCTGCAGCTGCGGACAAGGTCGTACGAAGAAGGAAAAGCACCATTAGACTTCTCACTTCAGTTATTGTAGGTCACAAATGGATTCTACAAAACAGAAGAAGCCATTTATAGAATGGAACTGTTGTACTTGAAGATTTAAACTTGACCTATTCCTACATGGGGAAGAAAATGACTGTAATTAAATGTGAAGCCTTTAAGAAGTCAATATAAAAGTCCATAACACAGTATGTAAATATGTAGGACCTTGTAGGCAAATCACAACCAGTTTGTACCAGTGGTTAAAACAGAAATGATGCCAAATATTGTTAAAGTGAAGTGAAATTTTTCTTCATCTGAACCCCACGTAAATGTTAGATGGTTGTTAGAAGGTCAATGTACAAAAACGCGGGAGATTGTTGGTTTAAAGACCTGGTTAATGATCGTGAAAACATCTCTACGACTGTCAGCTGGTCTGGTAACACACCTCGTCTCTGTGAAGATCTGTAATGTGTCTTCTTGTTTCATCATGCTGTTGAATAATCCATGTCTTCCTCGCTTGTCGCTTTTAACGTCTGCTACTGTAGGAGACGTCAGACGAGTTATGAAAGGAAAGAAAGAGAGCGAGGCAAAGAAAACATCCAGCTACAGTTAACGTCTCGGATCTCACTGAACACCAGCTTCTCATCCTTTTTCCTGTGGACTGTGGACAACGACTGCTTACAGGCCTATGTTCCTGACACTCATTTTACTTACGCATATGATGAACATATATACTATCATTACTTAAGTTAATACACTGGGAGACAGCGCCAGTGTCACAGAGGGAGGGAGGACAAAAGGAGGGAGAGAAGATCAACACTGAATGTGGGCAAAAAACAGAGGTGGTTAAAGAAGAAATTATTTAAACTCTTATTTTTTCTTATTTTTAACAGCCAGACTCACCCTGGACGCAGAGAAGGACATTAATAGAGAACGGATTATCCTGCTGCCTCCAGGTGGGAGGACATCCAACCTTGGACAGAAGTCTGTCTATTCTCTAACGTTAGATTCTGAGATTTAATCTTTAATCAATTTGCATTTCCGAATAAGAATGACATGGTTGGAATCTTTGTTCGTTTTGTCCCCTAGGGATTTGTCAACTAGATTATTAAAAGCCTAAACAACTTTTACAGTAAAACTGGTTGAAAGGTATCTATAAACAAACACCTGAAAGTGGTTCAAAGCAGATTGGTCTTGATTTACGGTGTGAACATCTGAAGTGAAAGTGCTTCCGCGCCACGCGTAAACACTAATGGAGTTATATATAGATCCTGCACCTGCTGCGTACGATGTTATGCTCAACATGTGATGTAATATTCAAGACTGAAACATGTGTACGTGCGACTTTCTGCAAATCAGAGTGATGTAGGATTAAAGTACCCGGGACACCCTTCATGTCCACCCCTCTGTCAAGAATGATAGAAATGTGGCTTGAATCAGATAAGTGATTGAAGTACGGGCAGGTGATAAAATGATTGCACCCCGGTCTCTGGCAGCGCTGACTCAGCTCATGTTTACGGTAAAAAGTTCAACATCACGGTTCATCATCTCTTTGTGAGAAAATAAGAGAAAAAAAAAACCCACCCTCATACAAATGCCACCTCCACCATAATCTTGGCAGCTGTCTGGAAGTAAATACTTAGGCATAAACAGTGCTGTGAAGTGGCAGTAATGGTGCAGCCTGCAATTATAGCCGCATGAAACACCGGTGTCAAAATTGACAACATCTACAAATTACCACAGCACTCCAAAGTGCTGAGACAGTAGTGGTTGCAGTATAAATTAGGACAGAAAGGACATATGTACAGTGATGTTAACTCAGGGGCGGCTTTTAGAATGTATTTAAAAAAAAATAAATACAAATGTAACAAAAAAATAATAGACATCGCTAGGTGCATTACCCAGACTGTACAAGGGCTTGGACATGCTCTTCTATTCCTCATGCTGATTGGCCCGTGCATCGTAGCAACTCCCAATATCTCAGTATCTCCCCTTGCACTTTGCTCTCTGTCATATAAAAAATTTTCAACGTGTGGGGCGGGCCCCTCAGGGGGCGCAGTGCGATGCTGAGGGGGGCGCGTGTGACCCTGGGGAACATGCTTTTTTTTCCCGTCGTACTACAATAAAGTGTAATTGCACATCCTTGTAAGTTGAACTATATCTCTTTCTTTTTGTTTTCTTTATGCTAACAAGGATACGATGTTATGCAGAGGTGTAGCTAGAACTATTTTATAGACAAATGCTATTATTTATAGTTGCGGCGGAGAGTGGGTGGTGGGGTGGGGAGCGAATTGTTTTGTTCTTGCTAGTGGGGACGTAACAGAAAAAGATTGGGAAGCAGTGTAATAGATAATAGTGCATTACCGTTAGGCTTGTGCTGATGTTTGGTAAAAATTCTGTAAAAGCTTACAAGAGTACAGCCCCCATTCACTGTGCAGAACATTATCACCATCATAACCCACAAAAAAATCAACTCCCTCCTAGAACAACAGGTTACATGGTTGTATCCATTTAAACATAATTTCAAATGCATGTACATTTAATTGTTATTTATTATTAGAATATATTGTATTCCATTCATTATTTTCCTGGTTGTGTATTCATTTTATTTCAGTAATCTCTACGTCTTACATTTATATTATATAATTTTATATATATAATTGTGTGTAAATGTCAATACAGTCTAGGGAGGGTTGATAACAGTGTGATAGAGGTAAAATAGGGGAAATATATTTGTAAATCTTCTCCCTATCTCAGCAGTACTTTGCCATTTTCTCTTCTCGCAGCGGGTACTTATGGGAAATAACCTATTCAAATGCATATATATGTTCTAAATATTTTTATTTACACCAAAAACAGTAGATTAATCAATTTTCTTTGCAACGGTGAGTGCAAAAAAGTGTGTGTGTGTGTGTGTGTGTGTGTGTCTAGAGCAGCAGTTGGTGAATGAGAGGAGGAATTATTGGCTGTAACAGGGACATTAAGTTGGAGTTTTAATTTAAGCAGCAAGTCCCTGTATGAACAGTCCAACACCAGTGACGGACTTGAAGAACGATGTTTCCATGGCGACGCTGATCTCTCAGAGATGTGCGTGGGAATACGAAGATTGCGACTGGGGTTATGAAGATAGCATCACCTCGTTTCCACACACTCACTAACTCTTAAAGGCGACTGACTCATTTTTCCCCCCAAGTCTGAAGTGGTTTGAACTCAAAGCTCATGTTCCTCTCTGGTATTAACAACAACCCTTCCAGCTGGAGATGCCACTCCACTGCTTATTTGCTGAAACACCTTCTTAAAGGCTGAGACCTAAGCATCTCATGTGGAGCTGGAGTTTGACCCTCTGGGTGACACTTTCAAAGAAGGTGTAATTATTCATAGCAGCCAGCAACAAAAACTCACGCACAGAGTCCACAAAATACATGTACCTCTCGCCACGTGATACAGCAGGTTCAGTGTCCATGCGGCGCATAGATGGGCGAGAGAAAGACATGTTTGTCCCGGAAGTCACGATTCCACTGCTGCTTCAAACCAGGTAGAAAGAGGGCCAGGTGTATTTATTGCTACCCACACTGACCATTGACCAGGGCAGATTTCCCAGCAGCACCAAGGCCATCAGGCAGCCAATGGTGGCAGTTCCACAGTGGGCTCATTAACACATGCTAAATGTCTTTGTCCCTCATTCAAAATATATTGTGCAATAAACTGTTTTTTTAATGGATCAGGACGCCATTTTTCTAAACTACACACTAACCTCATCAACACTTTTTGCCTTAACTTAAAGCAGTGGTCCCCAACCACTGGGTCGGGGACCAGTACTGGTCCATGGTTGAATTGATGGCGGGCCGGGCCGCACAGAAATAATGTTTCCTTTTGGCCCCCCTGTCTATTACTTCCACTTGATCCATACCCATATCAACAAAAGAACTGACCAATAGAATGGCTAGGATTCCATCATCAATAATGCAACTACCGATATTTGATTCTAACTTTTTATACTAGTGTAGTAGCAGAAAATTATAGGCTGTGTGCGCCTGTTGTGCCCATGCAAATTATATTCGGGTAGGAAGATTTTATAGGTAGGAAAATATTCCAGAACAGCGCAAATTTAATTTTATTAAGGGGTATTTATCTGCCACAACTTAACGACCGGTGCATGAAAAAGAACGAGACATTTAACCAGTCTGTGGCGCAAAAAAGGTTGAGGAACACTGCCTTAACATAAAAATAAAAAAAAGTCTTCATCTAACAGGTTCTTGCACAGACATTGGTTTAAAAAGTTATGTGACCAAATAATGTAAGTGCGAAATATATCCATTATAAATTTAATTGGAGTGTAAAAGATGACATTTCAAAACAAATAGTTAGGAGAAGTCATAGATTTCACAACTGAGTTGATGTCTATTATGTTTTATGTTAAAATACAGTCATGGAAAAAATGATTAGACGGCTCTTTCTTTAATTTCTTGTCCATTTAAAAGTCTGCTTCCACATAATCTACATTAATCTGGACAAATATAATAACAACAAAAAAGGCTCTTAATTAAGTTTAATTCCAGAGCTGATTTCTGGCCATTTTGCATGGTTTTATTGACAGTGACAAAAATACATCACTAGCAATAACATTGTACTGACAAATACAGTGCTTTTAGTCATTGCATGGTTTTGTGTTCATTGTTTCCCCCAGGTGATAAACCTTTAGTGGAAAAAGGCATTAAGATGAACAAGGAATTGAAGAAAACAGCAGAGTGGTCTAATATTTTTTTCCATGACTGTATATGTCACTGAGCTGCTTATTTCAGTCGGGATAAACTTAAGCAGACGTACTGGAAAATGAATACTTTGAAAAGGGATGGGAATTCACGGAATTTGGGTAGAGCAGATAAGGAGAAACCTGCATAAGGAGTCTGCACAAGTCTGTTCCTCAATGATGTTCGGCAGCCTTTGGTGTCTCTGTGATCTACTTAACTTGCAGGGACACATGCTTGCATATCTGATCCAGCTCATTCCCAGTTCAACTCACCCGGGACAGATAAAAAGGAATTGTTTGCTTCAAAAAGCCTCAGACATGGATCAGATAGCACCAGCTTGAGTTAATCACACAAACCCACGTTCATCTTCATTTAATCCAGCGTCTACAGTTTCTCACTCTCCCCCTGCTCACACCAACAGACCACCTAATAGTTTTACAGTGGATAATGTTTCTCAGCTTTTTCTAACCGTAGTCCAACGCTTTATTGCGTTAACAATTTTTAATTGCCTCTCAGATCCATTGGCGGAGTATATAAATTACAATTAAGCCACTGAAATGTAGCCTTTATCTGTGTAATTTGTAATGATAACCTCTAATTGTCCCTTATTGGCTTCACTAAAGACGACAGACGAAACCACACAGATGGTCCCACTGGTATCAGACATAATGTTTGGTCTCTTATCTTTTCCCATTCATACATAGACAGGCAGACACAGTGGGAGAAGAGAGGTGCTGTGCCGTAACTGCAGCAGAGTGAGGGGTGGTCCTCATTTGAGGCACGGAGACATTACTAACGCAATGACTGGTGTCCTCCAACTCTGACTGATAAGGAAGTCGCTCTGCAAGTGACAGGAAGTATAGTTATATCTCTGGCGTCCTGCTGTTGGATAACAGTAACAGCAGGAAAAAGGAAGTGAGTATTTGGGTATAAAGTATATGTAAATTATCGATGACATAGTGTGTGGAAATATTCTGAAAATTAGGTTTTCATCAGAACAAACAAGAGTTTTTCCAATGAAATGCCATGAACTTGACAAAAGAAGAAACTATCTTGCAGCCAACAACAATATATGACTTCATCGAAGTGAGCAAAAGATCAGAAGAGTTAAGGATAAATCAGCGGAAAATGTTTTAGCTTGATTTTCTTGGTTTTCAACATAGACATATGGAATACAATGATTATGTCTTATAAATCTTTTATTACGCCCTATGCCCACTAGAGGCACTGCAACTAAATATGTTATGTAATATTGACAGACTTCCTAAATAGGCATTAAATATATTGTAAAACCACTTAAAGACACGTCTTTATGTTTATCTGGTTGACTCTTTTCTCATACCGTAATGCAGTAGTTCCCAACCACTGGGTCGGGGGCTGGTACTGGTCCGTGGGTGAATTGGTGTTGGGACGCAGAGAAATAATGTTTCCTTTTGTCCCTATCTGTCTATTACTTCCACTTGATCCATACCCATATCAACAAAAGAACTGACCAATAGAATGGCTAGGATTCCATCATCAATAATGCAACTATATTTGATTAGGAAATATTTTCTCAGTGAAGACTATTTTCTCAGTTTCTCAGTGAACAATAAACTCAAAATGACGCAGAGTCAATGATACAAGATTCTAACGTCTTATACCGGTCTGGTAGCACAAAATTATAGGCTGTGTCCACTTAAGAAATCCTTGTTGTGTCCATGCACACTTAATTCGGGTAGGAAGATTTTACAGGTAGGAAAATATTTCAGAACATGGGAGATTTTATTTCATTAAGGGGTATTCACCTGCCACAACTAAACGACCTGACCGTGATAGTTCAGTAATAGTCCAAGACATAATAATGTAATAGTACAAGACATTTAACCGGTCTGTGGCGCAAAAACGGTTGGGGAACACAAGAGGACGATAAATCTTGTTCAAAACCAGAGTACTTTTTCGTAGGACAATAAATTATTTTAGCTACAGCTGCAGTAATGTAGGTCAGAACCCTTAAATGTTAAATCATCTCATTTTCCTTTATAAATTAACAAAACAAAACCTGTGAGAGACTTAATTTTTCATCCAGAAAATAAAAGACAGTTCAGTGAGTTTGAGTGTAAATATGTCTGCCTACAACAAACAACTTCCTGACGGTGTAATCTACATAATCCAAGGCAGGACAGGGTAAGTGGCTGCCACCATCAATAACCAATCACAGATCATTAGACCAGACTGGCAACGATGACGAAGCTGCTTTTCAAAAGGTTCAGTAATCAGACCCACTTGCTGCTGTTATCCACAGGTTGATTGCATAATTAGCTACAAACTGAGAAAAACAGATGCTAATCGCATGCGGATTTGGTGAAAACCGAGTTAAGAATCCAATGCCACCTTCGCCTGAAGGTGATACACAATCACAGACCCCCTTTTATCGAAAAAACACACAATTGCACACACAGACACATACACACATGGGCACTCTAACATAATGAGGTCTGTGGAAAATTCTGTATTGAGGAATCCCAATTGGACCAGCAGTGCTGCACAGGAGAAACCAGGGAATGAAAGAATCGGACAGATTTATCGGTGTCCATTGGCTTTAAGTCAGTGAGATAGTGAAGCAACATGAGTAACCATCTCCACACGCTCTCAATAGTTACAACAGTATTTAAAATGTTGTACAAAATGCATATTAATAAATAGGGAAAACTGTATAAAATTTGGCAGTGGTGGCCTAGTGGTTAAAGAAGCGGACTTGGGTCCGCAAGGCTTCAGGTTTGAATCCACCAGCTGCCAGGTTGCCACTGAGGTGCTCTGGGCATACCACTCCCTAACTTTTCGTGGGCTCAAAATATGGTGCAATGTGATTTGGGTGGCGCCACCTACCACTGTGACCTGGCAACGGATAAGAGGATGAAGATGATGAATGTATCAAATTCATTGGTTATGATTTTTTGTAGGGGAAGATGAAGATGAATCCCCGTGGCAGCCAAGCTTCCATGAAGATAGTAAAAGATGCCGAAGTCAACTTCCATTGGTGTGGGAACTTTGGAGACAGTGGTAGCTTAGTGGTTAAGGTGGTGGACTGGAAACTAGGGTGTTTCAGGTTCAAGTCCACCAGCTGCCAAGTAATCACGAGCTCCACCGAGCAAGACCCTGTCCCCACACTCTGCTTAACGCTTCCTATACTTAACTTTCTTTCTTTAATTGGATTGTTCACGCACCAATGGGGAACGCAAGCTAGGTTTAGACCTTCATGAGACGCATTAGTCTTACCCTACCGATGATGTGTCCTCACAAAGTGTATCATATACAGGTACTACACCACTTGAGTGTCTTATTGTGAAACTAAAAGCTTGTAACATTACTTGAAATGTCAACTGAAAGGCAGCAATATCTGGTGAGAATATCACTCACTGTGACCTGTCATGAACAGGAGATTAAAAAAGTAACACTCTCTGAATGTGGGAATTAAGTGACCAGAATAGAAAAAAGCCCGATCGATAGACCCACAGTGTGAGGAAATATTGTCAACAGCCAAGAGGCCCATGCACCACCGCTCACATAATGAATGGATTAGCCAGCCCTGAATAGGTAGGTAATCAATGAGTGACAGTACAAAACCCCTGGTGCTTCTTATCCTCAGTTTATTTGTCCTGACTGACAGGAACATTGAAAAGAACTCAGTGGCAGCACACATTAAATCCTCCACCTCCCCATCACACTGACATAAGTAGAACTCAATAATTTCAAGAGATATATCAATTTCTTTTTCATTTTTAATAACGATAAACAAGTGGAAGCAGAACTTAAGGCCATGGCACCAATTTCTTTTTATTTTTTTTTTGTGTGTCTCACTCCTGGCGCTGCTGCTGGCAGAATTTACCAGCTGGTAGTCCAGCAGAGTTTGGGTGACTCTGCAACACACTCCCAAATCTCACAGCAACAGTTAGTTTGGCTATGACTCTTGGAACTCCTGGCACTGCCTTGGGGCAGTTGGTGGAGTAATGGAAGCAGACTAGGTTCCGCAAAGCCCCTGGTTCGAACCCCCCCCTGCCCCGACCGCTATGTTACCACTGAGGTCCACTGAGCATGGCATCGTCCCCACCCACAGCTCCCCGGGTGCTCAAGGTTGCCCACTGTTAACTTTGGTGATTTTCTTTCCTTTTAACTGATGCATGTTTCAATTACATGACAGTTTATAATTGCTTTGCTTGGCTTATTAAGGCAGACATTTTTCCCAATTTATTTTACACCTCTTTCATTGTCTGCCTCAGCTTTTCCTAAAAAATTTTAATAACAGTTCCTTGGCATTTTAATTTGACTCATCAGAATTTTAGCAGAGGTGACGTTTCATTCAGATCATATAATTAATAACAGATTGATGAGGAGGCCTTCAAGGACTGTAACTGTGTTGCTGTTAAAGGCAAGGCAAACAATTTTCACGGCGAAAACGATAAAAAGTATTTAATAAAATATAAAACTAAATATTTAATATAAGCCTCATTCTTTTAGCATTTTCCATGATGAGGGTCAGTTTATGCTAATTTTATTCATGTACAAAGCGCGTTACCGTACATTAAACTTCTTCTTCTATGGTGTTTATTGGCAGTTGTGACTTGCGTCTTCCTCGACACCACCTGTCTCACTCTTAACCTTTTCTGCTCGGGCAGTTAGAAAAAATGCGTACATTAGCCTCATCTCTGCATAAGCCGCAGGGTTGAAATTGTGTAACAAAAGTTGCGGCTTACAGTCCGGAAATTACGGTACACGCTGCAAAGATGAATATGTAATATGCAAACGAGCTTCTGATACAATGCTATAGTATCATACGACTACAAATACTACAAATAAATGGGGGAAAAGTAGAAAGTAGTAGCAGAAATTCCTTTTAAAAGACAATTGGATCAAAAGTTCTGAGATGAAAGATCAATAATCCTCCCCGCAGTAGAAAGCAGCAGGGTTTCTGAATACTAAATATCTATTAGAGACACTGGTTTGGTTTTGAGAGATGTTGAAATAACATCTCTCAAAGAAATCCACAAAACACTTTGATTAAAGTACTAAAATGTTTGGTTATCCAGATGAAGGTAAGGAGATGTCCGTGCAAGTTCATTACCAGACTGTCTAAGACAGATGTGTTTAATCTTGTCTAATTTAACAGTTATTTTTACATTAATAAGAGCTGTTCCAATGAAACAATGAATGAACATTTTTCAATGCAAAACTCCTCTGAAACCATTCCTCTGGATGGTCTGAGTTTATTAGATACCTGAGAGGAAAATTAAGTATCACTATGTCTCTGGTTGATACTGAACACTGACAAGATTGAATACCAGTGTTTCAGCAGCATCATTTATACAACGTCCACAGACATAAAGAGGAGATTTTCTATAACTTGGCCAGATAAGGCAGTCATTACTTATTCACAGAGGCCGACAGAAATCTACCAAACACCCAGGAGATAACAAACAAGGAGACAGAGCGCAGAGCTGGAAGGAAAGCGACAATGTCACTCCATTAAAGAGTCACCGTGCTCCTTGATGCATTGGACTGAAAACCAAGGCGCTGCAGTTATGTGTGTAGAGGAAGCGGAGACTAATGACAGCTCAGAAAGCAATTACGTCGGACCTAGAAAAAAAAAAAAAGCAGAGGAAGAGGGCAAGCCAAAAAGCAAGAATCAATCAGAAATGGCACCAGAAGATGAAAGATGGATAAATACAGGGTCTGCCAAGAAATATAGAGGTAATAAAAAAAGAGTGGGAAGATGTCAACAAAGGGCCTTGAAGGGGAACCCTTTTTTCTACATTAACGTGTATTTGGGCGCCATAGGCGTGTAGGTTATCTAGCAACAGAGGAGATGATTTTAGACAGATTCAAGGGGCAGATGGTGGCCTATTGGTTAAGGAAGCGGACTTGGGTCCGCAAGGCCCCCTGTTCGAATCCCCCTACCACCAAGTTACTGCTGAGTTGCCCTGAGCATGGTATCGTCCACACACTGCTCCCCATGTTTGGTTTAAATACAGAGGTGAAATGTTGATGTGTACTGTTGTGTAACTCACAATGTCACAAGGACAAAGAAAAAAATGTTAACTTGGACCAATACTGCCAACTGTCCAAACACCCATTTTCTGAAACTGATAAATTCATGCAAGCCCCCCTGAATTATTGTGGCGCTTGACAAAAGCTATTCCACAAAATAACAGTCTGCGCACCAAAACAAAAACACTACTTCAGCATGAGTTATGGAAAACTGCCAAATTTATTTTTAACATTTTGTCTCAAACTGTCCCATGACTCTTCACCCAGGATTTGAAGTAAACAAATATTATCTAGGACGGAATAACATTTATTAACGTTTTAAATGGGCTCATTCAGCTCTCACAACAATAGGCAAATAAAAAGGTAAAAAAGGAACAAATAGTTTCAGTCAAAATAGTAAAGAGTAAAATTCAGCGTTATCAGAATGTAAACAACTCCTCGTGTTTTCAGTGACATGCAAATAGCACCCGCATGCAAATATGTGAGAAATATTTAAAATACGATAAGTTGTGACACAGCATGGCTCCAGAAACTTTGAATCAACTTTAAATATCGGTGTAAAAAGCAATACTGATTTGCACTACAGAGCTTTGATGAATAGACCTGCTGGAGACATGACGCTCAGATCAGAGAGGTGGCCAAAACCCAAAAGATTAATTAATTAATAAAATTAACCATAGACATAGCAAACATGATTATAGCAAGAACATCACTGACAAAGTATTCAATAAATATTTCTGTACAAGAATACAGCAAGGACACGTCACTTTTGCAACAATAAATAATTCTAATTTTTAATTAATTGCAACAAAAACAAGTTTTCAACAGGCTAAATCATCAAACCCTTTAATAGAGTTTCTGCTGACCATCAATGCCTTGTGTCTAAATATAATACAGTCGCGGTAGTATCTAAAATGCCTTTAGGCATAAACAAACATTCTTTAATTTAGAACCTTAGTTTAGAGGAGGGAAGAATGCTTATTGGTGGAAGAATGCCAGAGATGGAGCTACCAGGTAGGAGACAAAGAGACGATTGATGGATGCAGTGAGGGAGGACATGGAGGTAGTTGGAGTGAGAGTTGAAGATACAGAGGACAGGGGGAGGTAAAAAAAATTGTTGACTCGCTGTGGCAACCCCTGAAAAAGGATCAAGCCATAAGGAAAAAAAAAAAAAAAAGTAAAGTTCTTGTCCACATGAAGCATGAACTTTAGAAAACTGACATTTTTTTAAACATTTTGTCTGAAACTGTCCCATAATTCTTGGCCCAGGATTTGAGGTAAACAAATATTATCTAGCGTTGGACAGAATAACTTGCCAAAAACATTTATTAACGTTATAACTGGGCTCATTCAGCTCTCACAACAATAGGCAAATAAAAAGGTGAAAAGGAAGAAATAGCTTTAGTCAGAAAAGTTAAGAGTCTTTTGTGTAAATAAGCAATTCAGCGTTATCACAATGTAAACAGTTCCTCATGTTGTCAATGACATGCGAAACAGCACCAAATGGCGGTTCGCTTGCAAATATCTGAGAAATATTTAAAATACGATAAGTTGCGACACAGCATGGCTCCAGAAACTTTGCATCAACTTTAAATATCGGTGTAAAAAGCAATACTGATTTGCACAAACAGCTTTGATGAATGAACCTGCAGGAGACATGACGCTCAGATCAAAGAGGTGGCCAAAACCCAAAAGATTGGATAACCCAAATTAAAATTTTAATAAAAATTAACCATAGACAGAACAAACATGATCATAGCAAGGACATCACTATTCAATCAATAGTACCGTAGAAGAATACAGCAAGGACTCATCACTTCTGCAACAATAAATAATTGCAACAAAAACAAGTTCGAAAAACTCCTAAAAAAACATGTTTAATGAACGTTTTACACTTTTCTAAACCTTTTCAGCAGGGTAAATTATCAAACTCTTTTCTGAGTTTCTGCTGACCATCAATCAACAAGTACCGTACAGAGTAGTATCTAAAATGCCTTTAGGCATGAAACAAACATTCTTTACTAGAGGAGGGACAGTGGTTATATTGGTGGAAGAATGCTATAGATGGAGCTACCAGGTAGGAGACAAAGAGAAGATTGATGGATGCAGTGAGGGAGGACATGGAGGTAGTTGGAGTCAGAGTTGAAGATACAGAGGACAGGGTGAGATGGAAATTGTTGACTCGCTGTGGCCACCCCTGAAAAAAGGGTCAAGCTGTAAGGAAAAAAAAGAAGGGTACAAAAAGATTTTCCCTTCAACCGTTGAAAAACCTTTTGCCCATAATGTCTGCACTGACAGCATTGCATACTTAGTCACAAAATATCCTCACGAGTGAACGGGATAACCTCTTTCATGCACGACATTACTACAGAGACCTGAGAAGTTCTGACAGGATCATAGCCGCACAATCAGATCTAAAGGCTGCTCCGTTTCACCTCAAGTCCTTAAGATTGTCTCTGAGCCGCCAAACCTGTCTCGGTGATTAATCTTGGTTAGTGTCAGGCCTTTGACAGTGAGACCACGGAGCGTTCTGCTCAAAACAAGTCGGGGTAAAATGAGGAGATTAGAAATGAACCTCCGTGTTCAGGGTCACTCTCTTGTCAGTTATCTTTGGAGGAAGAAGTTAAGCTTTGACAAGTTGATTTTACTCCGAGGGTTTTAACGCTGTCTGTCTACTCCGGAAAGTAGTAGAAGTATCTGAAATGAGATCATATAATCCTATTGTAATGGTCTAGTAAAGTATTGGCAGGCGGTCGGCTGCAAACAAACATTCCTCCACAAGGGTAACAACTTCGTAAAAAGATTTAAGGTGATGCAATGTTCTTTGGTGAGAAATAATGGTCTGGTGATCGAAAGATTGACGGGTCAAATGCACAACACTGGCAAGAGAACAACAATGTGTGTAATACTAGGTGGATTTATGGGATACTTCCTTTAGGGAAATAATGGGTTATTGAAGAAATCAATAAACTAGAATGCAATGCCGTTAATAATTATTAAATAAACGAAAATTCACACAATACATTGACATAGTTGTTTCTTTTTTTTTTTAAACAAGCCAATGAGGAAAGAGCATACCATAATTAGACTATAAGCCACATGTGCTGCATTCTTTTTGCATTTTCCATGATGAGGGTCAGTTTATGCTAATTTTAGTCATGTACAAAGCACGTTACTGTACGTTAAACTTCTTCTTCCTCTATACCAAGGGTTTCAAAGTGTGGGGCGAGCTCCCCGGTGGGGGGCGATGCTGAGGGGGGCGCGTGTGACCCTGGGGAACACGCTTTTTTTTCTGCCATACTACAATAAAGTGTAATTGCACATCCTTGTAAGTTGAACTATATCTCTTTCTTTGTTTCTTTATGTTAACAAGGATACGATGTTATGCAGAGGTGTAGCTAGAACTATTTTATAGACAAATGCTGTTTGCAAATAGTTGCAACGGAGAGTGGGTGGTGGGGTGGGGGGGTGTGAATAGTTTTCTTCATGCTAGGGGGGGCGTAACAGAAAAAGATTGGGAAGCACTGCTCTACGGTGTTTATTGGGGGTTGTGACTTGCGTCTTTCTCGACACCACCTGCTCACTCTTACCTTTTCTGCTCGAGTGCCCCTTAGCTGCATCTCTGCATAAGACACAGGGTTGAAATTGTGTGACAAAAGTTGCGGCTTATAGTCCGGAAATTTCGGTACAAATAATACTAAACAATGTCATTTCAAACCCTTTCGAGTTTTACTTTTTGAAATAATTCTAGGGAAATGTTTGAAGAGTTACTTCCATAAAGTACTTATGTTTCCAATATATGATAAAATGACTAAAAAAGTAAAAGTTAAATATTTCAAACCAGCAGTAAGAACCAGTTGAGGCCAGTTCTAATAAGCTAATCGATAGACTTTTTCACTCACATGGGAAACATTTCTGTAAGAAAAAAAAAAGGATGTCTGCTTAGTTCCCTCCATAGATCAGTAACACGTTGTGGGATCTGTCAGGAGAAGATTGAAGGTGAGACCCTAAGTGAGAAGAATGGATCTTTCTGACAACTGACAACAACAACAACAGGAGGAGGAGAAGCTGAGAAGATGAGTTAATAGGGACATGTCTGTTCCAACTCTGCTGCAATTATTTTTTGACAGGTATCAAAACAAACTGAGCGTTCTGTGAAGATGGACACAGAGGTTGCCCGTGCTGCTGCCAAACCAAAGAAAAAAGGTGAAGATGCGAGTGTGTAGACTGTAAATAAAGACGGATGGTGTCTCTCCACATGGGCCCGTCTGTCATCCTGCATCTGTCAATCACAATCTGTTCCAGCTGTACCAGCAACTAGTGTAGTGCAGTTACAAATCCCTAACTACTAACCATCAACTTTGTTTCACTTATTTATTGTTACCTGAAAAGACTTACGTCTTTCTATTTAGTCAAGAAAAAAACAAATGTGAAATTGAAATATGTATGTGGACTAAATTAATCAATGCAAATGTTAACTAATAAAAAATGTTCGTAAACAAAATAGTATTAAAACAAAAAAAAAAAATTAGCTCTAATGAACAGAGTTAATTTAATTTCCTGATAAACTTAAATTAAATGTCTTATTTTCCTTTCGGCTTGTCCCTTTCCTCACAGTTAGTTAACAATTTCCATCTCTCCCGTCCTCTGTCTCTTTCAAATCTAACTCCAACCACCTCCACGTCCTCCCTCATAGCATCCATCAATCTCCTTTTTGTCTCCAACCGGGTAGCTCTTCCTCTTCGTCTCTTACCTCTTACTTTACCTTCTTAACTATCATCTTAAATACACAATACAATTACAAACTGGAAAAAAGGAACTAGCAACTTGGGTCCACGAACTCTCAACGTTGATAGGGTTAGGGGTTCAATCTCAGTGTGATTAGGCTCAGGTCTCAGTGTCAGTTTTAGGGATTGACACTGAATCTAGAACTTTCCGTATAAGGTAGCATCAATAAGTACAATGGCATTTTCCACACTGATAAATGAGATTTTCACCAAATGTCAAATGTCTGTAGGTCCTCACTCTAGAGTTGAGTCCACAGGCAAGAAAATGTGCTACAGGTTTGTTTTCTTTTTAATAACTAAAAGTTCCTTTTTTTAATTGGAAAAGTTTTTCAGCCACTTCCAGCCAGAAGGTCTGTGCAGCTACTTCTCTAATGGGCGTCTTACCCCAGCAGGGAAAGGACTAAGAACCATTTCCATTTTTTGCATGTCGTCCCTGGTCCTTAAGGCTGATGCTATCCCTTAGTGTTAGCAACACACAGCAGCACAGTGTGGGTGACAGAAATATGTCCTGCAACCACTTAGGACACCTAATTTCACAGGTTTGCATCACATCACGGAGGAACTTACGAACCATCTTCAGACATATTTCAGCAAAAAAAAAAAAAAACAAAGAAAAAGAGAAAATAATGAGCCTTCCTCACTGCAGCAGTTTCATGGGAGATGACAGAACAAAAGCCACTTCCTCCATTGAACTTGTTCTGATAAGAGACACAACGAGCACGTGAACATATTCGCACAAGAAAACTAGACTTTTACACCTATAATGTGGTGGTATTGACGTTAATGGTTTAAACAAACCAGTCTTTTATGACAGCAAGGATGACAGGGTGGGTTAACAGCTGAATTTACAGACCAATTTGCTCTGACGCTCAGGAAAGCAGCATTTTTAACATTTCACGAGAGTTCCTGTCAAGGCTACATCGATACGTCAGTGTGGATACGCAACAACCCCCAAGTTCTGCTAAACATAAAGAGCCAAAATCTGAACTGCTTGTTTGGTACCAACTCATTAGAATCACTTTAGGCTGCAGAGGTAAAAGGTTGGTTTGACAGTGTCCTCTACACCAAGGTGTCAAACTGGAACCACAAAGGACCAGTGAGGGGCAACTATTAAAAACTGGCATGAAGTCACGGGCCAGACTGAATATTTATTAAAAAAATAGACTGCAAATATTTCCCTTTCTGCAGATATTAAATACAAGGGCGCTGCTAGGGTCTCCTGGGGCTCCAGGCAAAATGATCGCAAAGCCTGCAGCAGAATCAAATTTGACTGGGCCCCCTAGTGACCGGAGCACCAAGCAACTGCCTGGCTTGAAGAACCACCCATAAATAAATGTTGCTCTCGGGAAAATTCAGCTGCTTCATAATATCAAAAAAGTGAATTATTACAAATTAAATCAGAAATAAAACACACATCAGTGATATTTGCCTTTAACTCTATCTTTTGAGATCCTTTTAATGTTTAAACTTTACTTAAAAGGCCTACGAAAAAAAAATAAAATAAAAAAACTCTAATACATATTTGATATGATCTTGCGGGGCATATATATTTACACTGCAGGTCAAATTTGGACCCCGGGCCTGAGTTTTACACCTGTTGTCTAGCAGATCCTTTGACTTGGCTCTTTCAATCAACTGATCTGAGTCTCCAGACAGCTGATTGGTCGACACACGTGCTCTGAATAGGTTTGAACCAAAACGTGCATCCTTAGTGGCTGCAGAGCTGTGATCCATGTATGGAATTTTCTTGGCATGTTGTACAAGATCAGTGGCCCTAAAATGGCAGCATGTTTACCTTCAGACCACCAGAAGAACATACAAAAGAATTGTGTTGGTCAACACAGAGAGATGGGTTTCCATCTCTATGTCAACAATGGACCTTTATGGATGTATGCGAGACGCAGGTCTTTTTACATTCACATGTTCTGGTACTTTTATCAATACTTGCAGCAGTAGGAGCCAATAAGATGATCGGTTTCTGTACTCAACAAAGACAGGACAAAGACTCTCTGTAGAAATCCCTTTTCAACATTCCTGTCACCACTCCTTTGAGTCCTCAACCTGAAATCTCTTTACTAGTGGCCATGGAGTTGTAAACATGAAGAGTGAAAAGACACTTTTTTTTTTTTACAGTTAGTGTCTTAGTGACCAAGTCCCAGCGGTGGACAATTCAATCCCGGGTAACCCTGAATAAGCATCCGTTCAGTCACATCGGTGAGACAGTTATATCACCGACACGGCAAACATGGACGATGTCATGTGTTTGCTGCTCATTGTTGCCACTGTCTTGTTAGCTAACCTACCCCCTACAGTGCAGCTAACGGGAAACCGTCAGTCCAGTGATGAAGTGTTCATCATGACACAATGCTGTCGTGCAGGGCTGCCAGACCTCTTTTTTTCGTACAGTGATCACTGTTAGTTGTTATGGTGACGACGGGGATAATAGGATGCGGAGGACAATGCACTGAGAAAGCTGCTAAAAGCCTTTAGCAGATACATAAATTTAACTGTGTACGTGCTCTTTCATCTGAAAATTACATAATTGGAAATATGTTAGTACAACATTGCTGACCAAGGGCAAATATTGCATATATTTGCAAAACTTGTAAGAAGGAAAGTTTGACGTCGGTGCAAAAAGAAGATAGCTAATAGACGAAGGAACAGACTCATTGTAGGCACCTTAATCACTTTTGACAATTTTTTCCATTTTTTACTTCTTTATTTCTACTTTTTATTCTGCTCCCTGATTCTCTGCTTCGTCTTTTCCTTTCAGCTTGTCCCATTTTTAGGGGTTGCCACAGCAAGTCAACAAGTTCCATCTCACCCTGCCCTCTGTACCTGCATGTCCTCTCTCACTGCATCCATCAATCTCCTCTTTGTCTCCTACCTGGTAGCTCCATCTCTAGGATCATTCTTATACTAATGTATCCACTGTCCCTCCTCTGAACATGTCCAAACCATCTCAATCTGTCTTCTCTAGCTTTTTTTAGGGGTTGCCTCAGCACGTCAACATTTTTGTCCTCTCCATCTTCTTCTGTGATTCCGAGTACCTCCATGTCCTCCCTCACTACATCCATCAATCTCCTCTTCGTCCCCTTTCTGGTAGCTCCATATCTAGCATTCTTCACCCAATATAACCACTGTTCCTCCTCTGAACATGTCCAAACCATCTCAATCTTCTCTAGATTCTTCTCCAAACCTTCCTGTCTGTGTTGTCCCTCTAATCACCTCATTCCTGATCCTGTCCATCCTTGTCTCTCCTAAAGAGAATCTCAGCATCTTTAACTCCTCCACCTCCAGCTCTGTCTCCTGTCTTTTACCTATTCCTCGTGTCTCTAATCCATCCATCATGGCTGGTCTCACAGCTGTCCTGTAAACCTGTCCCTGATTCTTTGCCAACAGAAAAAAATTGAGTTTGAGTTGAATGTCTAACTGCAGTCTTACATACACTGTCTTGGTCTCCTGTTTCTCATCATCCTCATTACTTCGCTCTCTTCTTTTCACCTCTTACCTCATCAATGCCATTATTCTGTGCCGGTCAAATCCAGTCCTCCCCCACTGTCCAGATGACCCTTCCTCTGCCCTTATCCCCATTCAAAAACAGTATTTGTTGAGAACCCAGTAAAAGTGGCACCGGCTGCTGTTCAAACACTGATGGCCCCCCACTGTCAGTAGGCGGAAGTGTGTGTTGGATAGAGAGGTTTGATTTCCAGCTATTATCACGGCCCAATATTTCTACAGCTGTCACCATGGCAGCAGAGAAAGAAAAGGAACAAGGAGGATAAGAGGGAAGACTGAACGGAGGTCGAATATGAGAGAGGTTCGGCTACAAAGAGGAGCAAATTCATCATAAGGAGAAAAAAGAGAATATAATGGAAATAACCAACAATGTCAGGGCCAATTAAACACAATGACCACACACATGGAAAAAAAAGAAATCAGCTTCACATCAAGCTGCAGTCCAGGGTTGTGTCTTTAAGTTCTATTAATGTGTACACAGTGTGAACACAGACACAAAGGAGAAGGCTCAAATTTACAAAGGAAGTATCAACAATATTCTTAAAAAGAATAGAATAGAACAGAAAAAGAAAAGAAAAAGCGTGCCCAGTAGTCCTGGACATTAGAAGCTCTAATACCGTTTTCTCATTCAATTCGGAATCGAATACCGAAGTAGTTAATTTCGGGATTCAATCCTGTATTAACTAATCCACATTCGATTCACTTTGCATTCACATTCAGTTTAATTTGGTATTCACTGCGTATTCGATACCCGCTCTGCATTCACACACAATAAGGGAGCAAATGCGCATTAGTCTAACCATGGCCCAGTTTCAATTTGATCACGTGATTATATAATAAGATCTTGCTAATATGCGGTTTTATTCAACATGAATTCCGTCAACAAACGCACGTGCAATTTTAAGGAATAAATGGAGCAGGTTAAAGAAAGATCAAGGCGACGTATGAAGACGATGAGAAGGAGACACAAAGAACGAATGAAGAAGATAAAGAGAGAAAATATGAGGAAGTGTTTTGTAATCCTGTTCCTGATAATGCAGCAAGATATAGCGGTTGACAAGGAGACGAGCCGCTCCCGTAGCATTTTACGAGCTCGATAAACTAATATGGGTGTTGTGTTCACACACACGCGGGGAGCGAAAACCTTTTCACTTTTTATTGCTTTACACCTGGATTAGTTAATTCGGTATCGAAACCCCTGACTAGAGGTGGATTAGTTAATGCGCATTAGTTGAGGAGCGAATGCGTGTTAGTTTGTAATGTGAACGCAAACGGGGATCGACACTGGTTTCGCGTCACGAATACCGAATTAAGTGCTAGTGTGAAAACGACAGAAGTCTCCTCAGAGCCTTTGTTAGGACAGTCTTTAACCTTGGACTACATACTCAAAGCAGGATGTGTCCCTCTAGAACTTCATCTGTTTCAAAATCCTACCCGGTCGATACAAACCATGACTGTAAGGACTGAATGCATTGGTTCAATGTCCAAGGTATTGTAACAGTATTCAAAGTCTATTCAAACATTTTCCAAACAATATCCATAAACTTGAAATAAACCATACTGATTCCTGATGAATGGAACTATGATGAATATGGCAGCATGACCTTGTCAAAACCAAGAACTTTTCTACTGCGTAGGTATTATATATCTATGTCACAAATAGGGATGTATCAGATATTGCCAATATTGCTCAAACACTTAATTTCTGATACCAATATTAACCGATATCTATAAATACAGGTGATTTCCCCCTGAATTTTTGTGATGCCAGACTAAAGGTATTCTATAAATAATTGTGTACAACATAAAAAGACTACTTCAATATAAGTTATAGAAAAAAAATATATTTTTAACATTTTGCAGCATTTAATATAAACTTGAAATATTTAGTATTGGACAGAATAACTTTCCAGAAACAATGATTAACATTATAAACTCAGTTCATTCAGCCTTCACAACATTAATCAATATAAATGGGCAAAGATTGAAACAGCTTCAGTCGGAAAAGGTCAAGAGCCCTGCTTACAGTGCAATAACTATTTCAGCATCTATGACATCATAGACGGCCCCGAATGTCACTGGCAAATGTCCGAGAAACTTATACGATTAGACATAACAAAGCACAGCTCAAGAAAATCCTCGTTAAGTAAATCCAGCATCTTGAACAGAAGAGAGCGGCTTTGCAGCATTGGATTTTGAATATTGGTGAAAAAACCAATACCGATTTACTACGATATCAATAATTTTGCTAATTTGGGAGATAGTATGAAGGACCGATATTATCGTCCATCCCTAGTCATAAACAATAATATTTTGCCTTTCTATAAAGTGACATTTTTACTTTTAGACTTTTATGTGGCAAAGTTTGCAAACTCATATTTCAAGGCCTGCATTCCTTCAGGAACTTCTAAACCAATCCAAATGCAATATTTTCAATAAGGGCAGCACAAATAATCAGTTTAGGTAATGCCAGCACTGATTCATTCTTCAAATATGATTAGATATTATTGTAGTGTTGGCCACATCCTGGCATCAGTGAGTGATGGAGAATGTGGTATCGCATTTGAGCTCCGTAATAACATATGATTACATCTAAATCAAGCCAGGAAATCAGGAGGAGGACGTTTGGACAATTGGACCTCGGTCGACACTGAAGAATTCTGATTCTAGTGCAGAGCAGAGTGACATGTGACACTATGTGCCTGTACTGGATGGAGATACACTGAGAACACAGATGCTATGATACACACTGCTCTGCCCTCACAAAATAGGATAAGTATAGTATTTATATAGAGAATGTTCAAAAAGGTCTGATGAAAGTATTTTAGTATATTTATGATCATCTTCTTTATTTTTCTACATTTTCAGGATGTGGGTAATTTCAGAAAGTGGTTCGTGGACGAGTAAAGCTTCATTTGATTATGTCGTAGTTACTCTGCTCTGAGAAAAGACGAAAGATTCTGAGAAAAGACCTCCACTTGGTCCTGTTTCCAAGGTTTTTTTTTTTTTTTTTTTTTCCACAGAGACAGTTTTTTTTTCACAGAGATAGTATGCTTCAAAGCTGCACACAGTGTGTTTCCAGGGAAAACACAGGAAGTGCTTTAAAGGTTGAATGGTTTTACTGGTTTAAGGATTGGGTTTGAATGACATTACATTAGACTTATGCATTTAGCAGACGATTTCATCTAAAGAGACTTAGAAGACTTGGATTAACAATCAAGCATGTTGTTCCTCTGGGAATCACCTGAATCCTTTGCTCTCTCTTTCCAAGATAGACATGTGGACCACTAATGGAATAGAAAGGGACTCTTCACTTTACTGCACGAGATGTGTATAAGA
>JAFBJS010001479.1:77309-103373 GCA_016785265.1 Paraplagusia blochii
TGTATACATGAAATACATATATATACACATGTTTATATATACATAGATATAAACATATACATATATGTATTTATGCATATATGTAAATACATATAGGCATATATACATATATTATATATGTAATATATAATATATGTATGTATATGTATATATATTATATGTATATGTATGTATATATATTATATTATATAATATTTATGTATACAGATACATATATATCTGTGTGTTTGTGTCTGTATATTTACATATACTTAAATATACATATACTGCATATATATTTATACATATACATACATATATACAGTATATGTATATATACAGACACAAACACCCAGTCTTTACAGTATAAACACACATTCATACCAATGTCCAGTGTATAGATTTTTCAATAAACCGTCCTGTAGGGGGCAGTGACATACCTAAAGTTGACTGACCAGCAAATACTGGGTGTTTTTAACTGACTCCAGTGCAAATAAAATTTGTCAAACAGCCATGATTTCTTTTTGTGCCAAAAAGGGCATAGTTTACATTTTCTCTAAAAGTCAAACCTGACAAACCATGGTCTATGTAAAAGAACTTTTATTGGATCCAACAATAATAATAATAATGGCCTAGTGCATGGCTCACCCATGACTTCAAAAAGATAAGTACAGTATCAGTATTGAAGTAAGACCTTAAAAAAGACTTGGTCTTTCAGTTTGGGTTAGAAATGTCTTTGTTTCACAAACACAGAGTTTAACGTGACTCATGAATTCTGAGGGAAATGTAACAGCAGTGTTCATGTTGACTGGCTGTGGTCCGTTCCACTGCAGCAGGTGGTCTGACGTTCTCACACAGCAGTGAGCAGTCATCGGCCAATGAAAACTGCTGTTACGTGAGTGAAATGCTGAAGAAGATGGTCCACTTTTTACCCCTTGGAGGGGGGGTAAAAATATTTTAAATAAAGGTTCTGGACCATAACTTGACGGCAACAGGACATTAGGTTTAAATGTTGCTCATCGGCGTCACTGACTCTCGGCACGCTCTCATCTCTATGACAACTCTACAGGAATACAACCAAAACACGTACTGACAGGTGGGTGTTACTGACCACGATGTGGATGGAGGAGAGGTGGGGGCAACAAATCATCACAGTGTGGCCGTGCTGTGTCACTAATAGTCATGAAAACGATGCTTGATTGCGCGGAGTGATGTTTTGGCCTCATGGTGTGTGTTCATCCGAGTGTCTCGGTGTGTGGTGGACTCACTGCTGTGTGTGTGTGTATGGACGGAGCGGCAGATGAAAAGCATGTGAACCGAGAGGCAGCTTCATGGATTACATAATCGCATCCAAAACTTTTCTTCAGCCCCTCACGCCCACTTGTTTTTTCGGTCGACTTCATTTGAGACACCAAAACAAAACTCTCTCACGTTCTGAATCTGAGCTTTTCAAGTGTAAGCCTGGGGGCCACATGGAAGCAACCCAGTTTGTGGTCATTCAACAAACAGGGAGTTACTACAAATAGAACAGACCATGAACACAACACTGCCAGTAGCCCAGCAACATTCAATCTCAGTTCGATAACTTAGCCAAACTCAGGGATGATGCCATTTGTCGTTAGCTGTGATTAAATACTCAACAAAAAGGTGTGGCCCGAATGACTGCTACATTTCAGAGGAAATTAAATCCCCTTCCCATTTGTCCAACAAGCATCACAAATTAAGGACAAATGAAGACAGGGTTCCACGTTCAATAGGTCAACTGTAGGGCTGGGTTAAAAAAAAAAAAAAAAAAAATTAGATTAATCGATTTTAATCGATTTTTTGTTAATAGGACGCTATCGATTCATAAATCAAAAAAAAATCAATCTTTTTTTTCCTTCTGTTCCAAACAACTTTACGTGGACTCATGCACCACAGGTGATTAGGTATTTACGTGGTTACGTGCGAGTAAACACACTCGAATGTAAAACAAATGTAAAAACAACATGGCTCTAAAATCTAAAACTAGAGTCTGCCTTGTAATTTTGGGTCAAGTCATGTTAAATTAAAAACAAAAAATACATTTTTTATTAGTAAATGGATTAAGTTTCAATTTTAGCTTTGATGAACGTTGGTACCGAACTATAATTGATATGACAAAAACTGAATCGAAAACCAAAGCGAATCGTGAATTGAATTGAATCGAATCGAACCCTTGTGAATCGAATCGATTTAGAAAATTTGAATCAATTCCCAGCCCTAGTCAACTGTAATTGCTGCCGGGTTGCGGGGGCAAGTCTCTACAACTGCCATCCAAATGTCATTACACCACAACAGAGTTTCCTGCCAGTGGTGAGCCCACTGGAAATCAACGGACCTAACCGGGATTTGAACTTGCCCAGAAGGTGAAGTCTTCACAACAAAGATGGAGCCAAAGCGAAGTAACGTAATGGACATATTAAACATCTCATGGCTCCACATCCAACCTGCTGGTTGGTTGTTATTAAGGGGCCTTATCTAATGGGTCTTCACTGCCTAAGTCAGTGTTCCCAACCACTGGGGCGGGGACCAGTACCGGTCCGTGGGTAAATTGGTGCCGGGCCTCAGAGAAATTATGTTTCCATTTGGACCCATCTGTCTATTACTTCCACTTGATCCATACCCATATCAACAAAAGAACTGACCAATAGAATGACTAGGATTCCATCATCAATAATGCAACTATAACTTCATCTTCAGCCCTGGTACCGATCCCTAAGGTACACTAAAGATAGTGCTTCTTCTAAGACTTTTTAGAGGAATACAATTTATTTCCCTCCACTCCCACAGGTACTTTTTTTTGCCCTGGTATGGTTAAAGAAGATTTGTTCGGTATAAGCAAACAGAGCCGTGTGACCTGCCTCAACGAAACAGCAATTCAGCGACTCAGATGGAGTGTTTAATAGACTCTACTCCCAGCCTTCAGCAGGAAAACCTTATGAGAAAGTAATTTTCACCAACTGTACCTTCCTCTTTGTGGTTGTTAGGAACAAATAGTACCATCTCAAATCGACTCCCTCCCATTTGAGTGCAGGAAATGTCTAAATATTTAATTATTTTTGTTATTACGATCACAATTTATGTCCAAATTAGTGCAGGGGAGGAATTATTTAGTATTTTATTTGTGGTTTTATTCATATTAGAATTAGAACCCAGTTAGGGTTGGGGAAATGACTGGTATTGGACATAGATTAATGGTCGATGTGAAGTATTTAAAAAAACTAGATTTGTGTTCAACTCACCCCGGCTGCAAAGCCTAAGCTTCCATCCAAAATGCGTTTCTGAAAATAACAAAAAATAAATTGGAATTAGAAGACGAAGATAATGGAGCAGAAGTTTAAAAACTCAGGAGCTGTGGGTGTGAACAATCTTGGCTGAAAGGAACAGAGAAAGTGTGGTAACTACTCAAAAATGTTCCAATTTTTAATTTTCCTATTTCTTTCCCAAGCCCAAGGAAAAAAAACAAGCAGCTCCTCAATATTCATGTAAGGTTGAAGAACGTAACGTTTAACAAGTCCAATAGGTCGAGATATGATGTCAACTTTGATTTAACAACTGATTCACATAAAATATAACAGAGCTAGACACTTGATACATACCATCATTTCCGAACTATAAGTCGCACTACAGTATAAGCCACACCCAATACATTTTTAATACATTTTTTGTACATACATAAGCCGCACCTGACTATAAGCCGCATTCTTTTTGCATTTTATTCATGTACAAAGCGCGTTACCGTACGTTATACTTTTTCTTCTTCTACGGTGTTTATCGGCGGTTGTGACTTGCGTCTTCCTCGACACCACCTGTCTCACTCTTACCTTTTCTGCTCGAGCAGTTAGAAAAAATGCACACATTAGCCGCATCTCTGCATAAGGCGTAAGGTTGAAATTGTGTGACAAAAGTTGCGGCTTATAGTCCAGAAATTATGGTATATATTTAATATAATTTAGGTTAAATCAATACTATTCATTTATTTATTTATTACTATATTACTATAACTTCGATCTTTTTTTAAGCCTCTATATGCAGGTCAATTTCTATTTATTTTATATACTTTTGTCTTGTGCTGCACAATAACATATCCTTGTGCCATTATCTGTTTAGATTTTTTTTATTACTGGTTGTCAGAATGTTGGTCTTTCACATCTTGCCCAGGAATGGTTGAAAAATAGCTTTTTATGCTTGGTTTTGGCCTAGAGTTATGTCTCATTGGTGTAAAAATCCAGGGCTCAACTCCTGGGCAAGTTGGAATCACAGGTAGGATCCCAGGTGGCCTTCGTTGGACTCACCAACCACATTAAAGCATGGTGTGGTGCAGTGTTATTTGGGTGGTAATCGTGGAGATTGCTGCCCACGCCACAAGGGAACAGACAAACGGAGGATAGTGTTCATTATTGTGTACTCTTGCTGATCATAAAATAAATAAATGGCTACCTTAAGTCACTAAGACGTTGTTTTCATACAGTACATTAGTTTGTTTGGTTTTAATCCACCAATTGCCACTAAGATACTCTGACCATAGCACCGTCCAGTAGGGTGCAGTGTGATTTGGGTGGCAGTCATGGAGACTGTTGCCTCCATGACCGGGATGAAGATAAATGAATGAATAAAGGAATAACAATGGAATAAATATTTTAAATTATTTTCCGAAAATGTATTTTGAGTATTTTTAAAGAGCAATTTGAAATTTAACAATGAGGATGGTGCAGATATATGACATTTACATTCTCAATAAACTCTTCCCAGAATAAGTTCTTACTAAAAAATATCCACACTCCACTCTTGGTAGGCTGTTAAAAATATTACCTGTCGACTGGAGAAAACAAACACCAATGCGGCGCCCGCTGCCGTCAGACCCCAGGTGAAGAGGGTTCCCAGCAGTGCCTGGATCACAGGGCTGTAGCCTTCAAGCATGGTGCCACAGCTGGACACACAAAAATCACACAGTTATTCTTTTGGATCGGTGGATCCGGATCAGCTGCTGCGGCTCTGCACTGCAGTCTTCAGTGATTCTGGTTTCTGTGCATGGACACGCTGAAGTGAAAGAAAAACTAAGTTGGTATTAGAGTGTGTTACTCTTGCAATACTCAGGTAAACACTGCGCCCAACACTGCAATTACTTGACAGAGACAAACACACAGACAGTGTTTGTTGCACAGCATGAAGTAGAGTCTAATCCTGTTCGGGAGGGATTTCAACATCCTGGAGGATTTGACTCTCCCTCTAAACCAACTCTTCAGATAATAATCCCCAGAGCAACTGATAGAAGAGAACAAACGCTAGATGTAGCAAGAAGTTGAAGTAAAAACTGGGATATTTATATATTTCACATGAAATGATAATGAAAAAATGTAAAGGAGTAAGAAGAGGAAAGAAAGGTAGGAACGTAAACTCCTTGTCATCGTAACATTGTGATTCTCACCACTGCACACAACAAAACGCAGCCTCTCCATTTAACCCATCACCAAAGTGAACAGTGGGCAGCTTTGAGCGCTGGTGGAGCAGTGGGTGGGGATGGTGCCATGCTCACACCACCTCAGTGGTAACTTGTCAGTTGGAGGGTTCCTTAACCACTGCCCAGAAGGTAAAAATTGCTGCCTTTTTATAAAAATATACCGAGTCTTGTTCAGAGAAAAATGTTCTTTCAGTTCAGGTGACAAGTCTGGGTTTTTCAATTTTATTTTCCACCTTTCTAAGGAAATGTGTGCCTGATGAACACTTCCCCCTTTTACTTTCATTTTATTATCTTTCTTTACTACTTAGTTTCATTTGATATAACTACAATGAATTTACGACATTTTTATTCCGAGTTAATAAGTGTTCTTCAGGGTGCCAGATTTTTTTTTTCAGAACAAACTAAAGTTTTAAAGAGAATCCCATGTTTGTAATTTAAGTCTATTCACTGACATGTTCAATTAAAATTTGAGTATCTCTGCTTAAATTTTGTTGAAAGTAAAGTTGACGATGTGTATTTCAGCTTCTTTTACACCAGCAAATACAAGTTTAAGACATTAAACTCTACTGACAGTAACGTCACTTATAACAGCTGTATTTCTCCTGCCATTCATCGACTGGTTTCCATACTATCGTAATTCCTAAAAACTCAGCTAACTGCTTCCAATGTAAGATATTTCATTTCTATCTTTTCAAGTTAAAATGCCGCGTAAGCTAAAAGAACAGGGCACAGACAGAAACCCTCGGTCTGCGGGTCACATTCATCGACTCCTCGCTTTTAATTGTAATATCGGACGTATTAATTTACCAACAAAATATAAAAGTAAATAACACACGTCATTTTGGCACTACTTAACCGAACTATAGTCACAAATTTATTGTAGTTTAGATAATATTTCAACATTTACTCACTACTCTCTCCCGGCACCTCTCAGTCCGCCGTATTTACTTCCGGCTTCCAGGACACGTGTCTATGACAGTGTAACTCCCGCCTCCCAATGTATGCTATTGGTCAATGGTGTGGAGGGGCGGGAAAAATACAGACGTCTTAAAATTCATATATTATTTTATATTAGTATTCATATAATTCTTACTGTTTAGATGTTTATTTTATTTAAATTTTAACTCACATTTTACATAATCTTTTTTTGGATAATATTAAGAAATTATGAGACCAGTCATGAGCAGAAATGTCAAACTCAAATTCATAGTGAGCCAAACTTAAAAGATTGGTCGAAGTTGTGTGCCAAAAGTAATAAAAATTGCAAATTTGACAGCATTAGTCATGTTTTCTCCTCAAATATATTGTGTAGATTTTATTTTATTTCATTTTTGTCTAAATTTACTTTAGTTTGAAGCTGGAAGAATCAAAGCTTAACATTATAAACACATAAGAAATCTAATATAAAAAAATAAAACACATCATCAGTTGTGTTTGCTACTTATTTGTCTTTTGCTGTGTTAGAGAGGAAGATGGAGAGGACAGGGTGAGATGGAAAATGATGTCGCTGTGGCAACCCCTGAAAAAAGGGAAGAGCTGAAAGGAGAAAAAGAATACGATTTCTTAAGATTAACCTTAGAGTAAGTTTTTGCTGTGAATAATTTTAGGAAAGGAAAGCAAAGTCAACTCCTTGTCATTGTGATCCACACCACTGAACACAACAAAATGTCACCTCTTCATTTAACCCATCATCAAAGTGAGCAGTGGGCAGCTAATGAGCGCCCGGGGAGCTGTGTGTAGGGACGATACCATGCTCAGGCTCAGGATATCTCAGTGGTAACTTAGCGGTAGCGGTTCTACTTACAACAATGTGCAACACTTTAATGTAGTACAGCGGAAAAAAAGTATGTTCCCCAGGGTCACACGCGCTCCCCTCAGCATTGCACCGCACCCCCCCAGGGGGGCCCGCCCCACACTTTGAGAAGCACTGATTTAACCCAACCCAAGTCAACAGTGGGCAGCTTTGAGTGCTCGGGGAGCAGTGAGTGGGGACAGAGCCATGGTCATTGGACCTCAGTAGTAACCTGGCAGCTGGTGGACTCGAACCTGGACCCAAGCCGGTTCCTTACCCACAAGGCCACCACTTACCCGTGATGAAGTGATGGATATTACCTAGGTTGTAGCTACTCCAATTACATGGGATGTAAATCTAAAAAACACAACAACCTAATCCTACATAAAACATGCAGACATTTGGACATCCAGGACGTATCACTGGTCACTTTCCGCCATTTTGAATTCTAAGGTACAAACCGGACATTCAAACAGGAGCTACGACCAACATAGGGTTGATAAATATTCAAGAAGGCAAAGCTGAACTGATTTTGTTAAGATGACATTCATTTAGACTGTAGTCAGTTTCTCAAGAAAAATCTCTGTCCTCAGGTTCTGGACACACATTCATCTCTGTCCTGATAAAATAGTGTGATGGTGTCGTGTTTATTCATCTTCTTCTGCTTGTCCGTTGCCGGGTCACAGGGGTTGCACCAGGGGCAGTTGACACCACCCAAATCACATTGCACCGTATTGTGAGCCTTCCTGTGGGTGGTGAGCCCACAAGAAGTGATGTGGGTTGGGACGGTGCACCTCAGTGGCAACCTGGCAGCTGGTGGATTCGAACCGGGCACCTTGCGGACCCAAGTCCGCTTCCTTAACCACTAGGCCAGCACTGCCACTGGTGTTGTGTTCATTTATTCAAATTAAAAACATCTTTTACTGACAACAAGGTCGGATCTTCCTTTACGAATATTAATATAACATTTCTAATATCAAGATTTTAATTACCCTTACTTCCTGATTAACTCAACGCTTTGAGTTTAGATTCTCAGAACGTACTTCACACCATCCTTGAAATTCACAACACAGGGACGAATCAGTAGGGAGGATTTTGCAAAGTTTGCGTTAAATAATATCCAAGGCTTTTCCAGTTTCCAACGCTAAAAAAAAGAAATATACCCTGTGTTGGCACAAAAGTGTTGAAGGAGTGAAGGTTACATCCATTTACATTCATTTATCATCATTCTCTTATCGGTTGCTGGATCTCAGGGGCAGCAGTCTCCACCACTGCCACCCAAAATCACACTGCACCATACTGTTAGCCTTCCTGTGGGTGAAGCCCACTGGAAGTTATGGAAAATATGGTTTGGAAAAATTAGAAACTTAATCTTGTCATGGAGGCAAAGTATTAAGTTTACTTAACTTTTTTTACTTTACAGTATATTTACACCCCTGCAAAAAGTACTTTATATTAAATATACATTGGCAGTGGTGGCCTAGTGGTCGTATATATATATTTTTTTTTTTTTCCTTGAAAATCTGTGCCATAAAAGAGTATTTCCTGCACTTGGGTCTTAAAAACATTGTCATCAATAATTGATATTTTTCCTCTGACTTGAACAAAAAAAAAACTTATGCAAAATGATTTGAATCATCACTGTGAGACTCGTCTCGCCATTTTTCCCCAGCTGTTCTCCCAGGGTTGCATGACATTTTTCAAGATTTGACATTTTTGCTCTCCACTACGTGTCTTATTCCTTAAATAAATTGCGAAAAATCAACAAACATCACTGAGCGCAGACCCCAGAACGTCTGCTGGTACACAATAAATCAATTAGTGATGCTTTCAGATCATGTTGCTGCAGCTTCATCCACCTCATTAATGAAACACAGATGTTTAAAGCATCTCACATTGTTGTTCTTCCAACGGCCCTTTAAATATTTTACATTTCTGTGCTGAGCTGCTGGGGGCTGAGGCTGAGGGGGAGTGTTAAGATATGCATTACTCCTGGGTGTCTCTGGCCTAACGGGGGGGAAGTTGCTGGGAAACAATGGGCTGGTGAAAACAGGCTGAATCCCAGAAACAATAAACAGATAATAAGCAATGTGGAATTCCCAGATTTGTTTTTCGCTGACTGTGGCCTCAACTCACTCCTGTGCAGTGTTGGGCAAGTAACTTTAAAAAAGTAACTTATTACTTACTAGTTACTGCTCTGAAAAAGTAACTAGTTATGTAACTGGTTACTAAATCATAAAAGTAACTAATAACTAGATACTTTACTTTTCATTAAAACACATTAAAAAAGTTTAGTGTTGTGTTCTGTAGCAACTAACATAATGAAATGTGTGAGACTGTTCCCTGTAAGGCAAGAAGACTCACCCAGGTCTCTTTTTGATTGGCTTAGCCTGAAATGTTAACCTATGTTAACCAATCATCGTTCTTTTTCAACGCATCAGTTCAGTTCGTGTGCATGGTCATCCTTCACTCATGACTGTGAGAGTTACCACCAGTGTTGAGCAAGTTACTTTTAAAAAAAGTTACTTATTACATTACTTGTTACTACTCTGAAAAAGTGACTCATTATGTAACTAGTTACTAAATTCTAAAAGTTACTTTACTTTTCATTGAAACACAGTTTAGTGTTGTGTTCTGTAGCAACTAACATAATGAAACGTAGTGATACAATGTGTGTGACTGTTTATTTCCCTATAAGGCAAGAAGACCCACCGAGGTCTCTTTCTGATTGGCTTAGGCTGAAACGTTAACCTATGTCAACCAATCATCGCTCCTTGTCAACGCATGGGTTCAGTTAGTGTGCACGGCCGTTCTTCACTCATGACTGTGTGAGTTACTTTAAGTACTATAAAAAAGTAACTTATTACATTACTTGTTACTACTCTGAAAAAGTGACTCATTATATAACTAGTTACTAAATTATAAAAGTTACTTTACTTTTCATTAAAACACATTAAAAACGTTTAGTGTTGTTTTCTGTAGCAACTAACATAATGAAATGTAGTGATACAATGTGTGAGACTGTTTATTTCCCTATAAGGTCAATATAAGGTCCCTATAAGGTCTCTTTCTGATTGGCTTAGCCTGAAATGCTAATCTATGTCAACTAATCATCACTCCTTTTCAACGCATGGGTTCAGTTAGTGTGGACGGCCGTCTTTCACTCATGACTGACAGACAGTAGACAGGCTCCGCCTCCACACAGTCCTCCCTCCGTGGCCAGGAGAAACCGTCCATTTGGAACGCAGATAGTAACGAGCCCCTTTACACAAATGTAACAATAACGGCGTTGCTGAATGGGAAAACTAACGTGTTACATATTAGCTACCGAGAAAAGTAGTTTACGTAACAGCGTTATAAGTACGCCGCGTTAGTCCAAACACTACTCCGAAGTGATAGGCATTTAGTGCAGGAGAATTCTCCCTACTGTACGGACCATGGTTTACTGCAACCAGTAAACCAGTTGTTGTGAAACAGGCTTCACGGACGTGACATCATTGGTTGGAGTTGGAAAAACCCAAGTGATTGGAGGATATCAATTAAGTTTAAGTGCACTGAAATGTTTTTAGGAAATGGCAACACGGTCCAGACCCTTCTGGACCGAGAATTGAGTTCCACGGCAGCAAACTAGGGGCCCGCGGGCCATTTGCAGCCCACAGAGTGAGATTTTGCGCCCCCCACCTTAATATGAAAGTAAAAGTTAGTGTGGCAAATAGGTTTTATAGAGTGGTTTTACGGCAAGTCATCAATTGGTAGCGCACATGTTCAATAAAAAATTTAAAAAAAAATAAATTTTTTAAACTTCAGACCGTGACAGTAAATGTATTTTCCCAGACTGATGTACTGTCCTCCAACCCTGGTCCACAGACTCCTTCTGGTTTATTTTTTGTTTTTTTATTTATTTTATTTCTTTATTTATTTCTTTATTTTTGTCTCATGAGCTACTTTTCAAATGGCCGGAGTGAAGTGATAGCTAGAACCTAGATTAAAAACTCTAAATATATTTACGAGGGGTGTGACGATTCACTCACAAAATGATTTGATTCATATCTCAATTTACAGGCTACGATCCCATTCAGGAACGATTCATAAAAATATCAAACGATCGATCCAGTTCGATCTGATTCAGTTCAGTTCGATCCAAACCGATCGAAACCAATCCAAAACGATTAATTTGTACACCCCCAATATATATATAGTGTAGTGTATATTAGAGGCTTGACGACTCACTCACATAACGATCCGATTCATATCTCGATTCACAGGCTACGATCCGATTCAGGAACGATTCATAAAAAAAATTAAACGATCGATCCAGTTCGATCCGATTTGGTTCAGTTTGATCCAAACAATTAACTTTCACACCCTAAATATTTACCTATATGTGTCTGACTCAAAACCTATATTATTCTTACTTTAGTCCAGGGATTAACATCTTGAAATACAATTACATCTCTAGTTTTAATTGCTATTACTTTTTTATGTTATTGCTCAAGATCTACCACCACTCCTCTGGAGATCTACTGGTAGATCGTGATCTACCAATCGGACACCCCCCGATTTAGAACCTGATCTGACTTTTACGACACTGAAAACATTCAATAGTTTATCTTTTGGAGCTGCACTAAGTTGGGAAAGTCTGGGAAAGCCTAGGATTTCTTGTCTTTTGGAAAGGCAGTCCGGTCCCAGTTTGAAGACGTCCTCAATCCTACCACTCTTTAATTCTCCTACATCTGGCTGGTCACACGTGGACGTCAACAACTCCAGGTTATATAAATACCGAGTGCTCAATAACCAGCTTCCAAAATGCTGCTGTTTTCACGGGTATGAGTTTCCAGTGTAGCTGCGTCAAGTGTCAGTCCCTGGGGAGACGTTGCGCTTATCAGGACTTTAAGACCACTGAGGCATTTGAAGGAGTTCTTTACTGGGTTTTATTGTGCACCGTGAGGAAGAAGATAAGGTTCTCAGTGTCTGTAGGACCATAAAAACGTTGGGTGGAGGTCGACGGACCAGGAAGGAGTCTGATGGAGCTCCTCTGGCTGTGTGTTGATGGGTGGCTGAACGAGCTGAAGGGGTTTTACCACGGGGGGGAGAAAGTTCTCCAAGTATTTCAGCTATGCGTGTCAGAGCGGCAACAGGAAGAGGGTCATCACTTATCCGAGGGTCTTTAATCTTGGCCCAGACCCTTTACTAGCCTTTCGCCTCCTCCTTTTATGATACATTGATAGATGGGAGTCCAGGAAAACAGCAGAGCCCGGGAGGATGGATGGGCTGTGAACACCCCCACCCCCCCCCCACCCCACGCACACATACGAAAAGAGCAAACCATGTCAAATGTCAGACAACAAAAACCTTGAAAAGGTAGACAGGTCGTTCGTTTCTCGGATTTACTCCGTCTGGGCCGTGACGGTGGGTGGGCCGGGCGTTCTGCTGATGGTGAGGATGGAGCATTAGGAGAGGAGGTGAAGTAAACAGAGGTAGATGAAGGAGAAGTTATGAAAACAAGAGTATTGTAGCAGATGGGGCCAGGATTTACCTTGGAAACAGCGTTAGAGCAGAGGAGCTGGAGGAGGGGGGACTCAGGAGGGGAGTGAGCCAAGCTGGAGTTTATCACGATCTCTGGAGACAGATGAACAGGAGGGGTGGGGGTCAAACCCCCCCCCACACACACACACACAAACTCCCGCATACACACACCCACAGGAGCAGAAAACACACTTCACACACTGTGGGGGGAACAGATATAAAGGGGACTCCCAGGGAGAAGGAGCGCTCAGGCGATCGTTGGCGCTGCCGTCCGGCTCGTTTCCACTCTGCTGTGCGTCACTGAGAGTGTTTATGTGTGTGACAGAGTGTGTATGAGAGGGAAGGAGTGAGAGAGGGAGAGAGGTGTGAGTGCACACGAGTGTAAGAGAGGAGCGTGGAGTGTCCATAGCAGCAGATTAAACTTTGACACCTCTCATCAGAAGACAAATGAAGAAGTTCTGACCAGAGGACTTGCTCAAAGCCGGGGATTTTACTTTTTAGACTCTGCTCAGAATCAGGACTTCCTCAAACTTCGTGAGTTGATCGGGTGAAGAATGGACGCCCTCTCTCAACCAGAGGACGACTTCAACCACACGTACGAGGACCGGCATCGTTACTTCCAGGACAACATGGATGCCTTTGGGATCACCATGGCCGTGCTCTATCTGCTGGTCTGCGTCCTGGGTCTCACCGGGAACTCCTTGGTCATCACCGCCATTTTCAAAATCGACAAAATGTCGTCTTCCACAACGGTGTACATCCTCAACCTGGCATTGGCCGACGGACTCTTCATGGTGGGCCTGCCATTCATCGCCACCCAGAACTTCCAGAACCGGTGGATGTTTGGTGACACGGCCTGCAAGGTGGTCATGGTGCTGGACGGCATCAACCAGTTCACCAGCGTCTTCTGTCTGACGGTGATGAGCATCGACCGATACATGGCGTTGGCGAACCCACTCCGGTTTGCGCGGTGGAGAACGCCTCGTTGCGCCAAGGTGGTCTCTGCGTTTCTCTGGCTGTTCTCGCTCCTCACTATTCTTCCCATGGCGCTCCACTTCTCAGCAGACCAAGGCCTGTGCATACCTGACGTGGTCTCCAACACCTGGTGGCTGGGAATCCTCTCCTACACCTTCGTTATGGGCTTCGCGCTACCCTTCACCGTGATGACCGTCTCCTACGCGGCGTTGCTTCTCACCTTGCGACAACAGAGACTCCGAACCTCGACGACAGACAAGAACCACCGTGTGGAGCAACAGGTCACTAAGATGGTGGTGGCGGTGGTGCTGGTGTTTGGAGTTTGCTGGCTGCCGTTCTACACCTTCAACTTCTGCTCCCTGAGCCAAGAGGCCCTGGTTCAGGATTTCGCCCGAGCCTTTGAGTTTGCGGTGCTGCTGTCGTACTCGTGGAGCTGCGCCAACCCCATCCTCTACGCCTCCCTCTCCGACACCTTTAGGAAGTACTTCCGTGTACTGCTCTGCCCTGAGGACAAGTCACCTCCCAGCATGCAATGCAACACTGAAAGATACAACTTGTGTGATACTGGAGTGGCAGAAGCCACCGTACTGTCCTAGAGGGACGAGTCTGAACTCATTGTTTTTACCTGAAATGACTTTATTAACCTTTTTCTGTTTGTCTCATGCATGTTGGTTTTATTCCTTTAAAATTGTAAATATTTTTCTAAAACTAGTCATATCATGTGCTATCGTATTGACAGACAAATATCAGAAAAAAAGTTATACTTAATTTTTGGGAAATTATTTGAATTAAATTTGCGCCACCTACTGTCCCAACAACAGGCTGCAGCTGAGAAGTGCCAATCTTGTGGTTCCTCTAGGAATCGAACCCTAGCTACACTATGCAACCTACTCGGATGTGCAGTTGGACATAATCATAATAGGAGACGATTATTTCCAACTCTAGGGTCATGTTCTGCCAATACGACATTTTATAATCTAAAACAGTGGTTCCCAACCACTGGGTCGAGGACCGTTACCGGTCCATGGGTGAATTGGTGCCGGGCCGCAGAGAAATAATGTTTCCCTTTGGTCCCATCTGTCTATTACTTCCACTTGATCCATACCCATATCAACAAAAGAACTGACCAATAGAATGGCTAGGATTCCATCATCAATAATGCAACTATGTTTGATTAGGAAATATTTTCTCAGTGAAAACAACAACAATAAACTCAAAATGGCACAGAGTCATTGATACAAGATTCTAACTTTTTATACCAGTCTGGCAGCAGAAAATTATAGGCTGTATGCACTTGAGAAATTCTTGTTGTACCGGCACACAGTTTGGGTAGGAAAATTTTATAGGTAGCAAAATGTTTCAGAACAACGGATATTTCATTTTATTAAGGGGTATTTATCTGCCGCAACTTTATGACCGGTCCATGAAATAGTACGAGACATTTAACCGGTCCATGGTGCAAAAAAGGTTGGGCAACACTCGTCTAAAAAACGACTGCAACAGTCATCCTTGTTCTTATTGGAGGCTCTAGCTGTCAATCACAGTTCCACTTCATTCTTCAGACTTTGTATCTAGATTACTCCAAATTAAACTTCAGTATTTTATCATTAATTATCATTAATTCACAATCCAGGACCAAAACCAAGACCAAACGTTGGTTTATACAAAAAATAGAATATCTTTCTGTGAAGGAGCAGTCGCCGTAAAAAAAATCATTTTTTTGTCCACATTTCTTTTCAAGTCCACCAGACTGTGTCTTCTTAAGTGTTTTTTAAAAGGCAGGATTGGAAAAATGTCAGACTTAATCACCCAGGTCCAAGGTAAGGACGTGACGCTGGAAATCGAACCCACCTGTCGCTCTGTCTGAGTCAGAATTTCTCTCATTGGCTGCTGCAACTACGTGCACGTCCACCGGGGAGTTCGTCACGTTGTCACTGAGGCAACAGAGGTTAGGACGCATGGAGGGACTGCACCTCCAAGCCTGAAGAACAGCTGGAATATGTTGCAGCGGCTGCTTCAGGCGGAGGTTTTCAGCATCTGAACCCTGTTATCACTGGAATTTATACGGGAGCTGAGAGGAGACGGAGAGAAGAAGACGAGGCTTTAGAGAAAATGAGTCTCAAGTGACACAAAAAAAAACCCAGAGGTTTTAAAGGTTGAGTAAATGCCTAAAAGGGAAAGTTAACCCATTTCCTTAAAATGTTTTTTTGTTTACTGGTTAAATCTCCTTCTCATTCTTGAATCTTGAAAATACTGTGAGTCCTTGTGTCCAGGTGTGCTCTGTTATTTGTCTTTTTTCAAGACTAATGTATTGTCCTCCAATAGTGGTTGATTCCCACATTTCCTTCCTGGAACCAGTTATTTGTAAATAATAAAATAAATAATGATAATAAATACTCACAACTGATTGTTTCTTTGGATTTACATTAGACGTCCACTCATAGAAATGAAATATCCATCCATCCATTCTCAGCCGCTTATGTATTACTGGTTCGCAGGGGCAGCAGTCTCCACGACTGCCACCCAAATCACATTGCACCACCCCTTTCACCAGGTGGTCAACCTGACCGGGATTAGATCTTTGCCAGAGAGTTGAAACCTGGAGGTCCACACCACAGAGATATTGTCTAGCAGAAAATAAATTCAGAAATACACACACACGCAAACATATATATGTGTGTGTGTGTGTGTGTGTTTATATATATATAAACACATATATACATTATATATGTCTTATATATGTATACATATATTATACTGTATATGTATATATAATATAAATACATTAATATGAACAATACATATATACATACAAATATATATATATAATGAAATATAATATACATATTATTCTGCCTAGCAGAAAATAAATTCAGAAATATATATATTTATATATGTATATATTTATATATATATTTGTATGTATGTATATATATATTATTCATATTTATGCATTTATATGTAAATAATATATATATGTAATTTAAAGATTGAATAAGATATATACGCAGTACAGACTTGTGTCAATACCCATGTCTACCAACAGGTTAAGGCAAAGGCAAACAAAAAAATAGTAAAAATAGTAAAAATAGTCACAGAGACACAAAATCAGTCACATTGTTGTTTCCATTGTTGCCACAGTACTAATGTAAATATGTGTTATACCACATAATGCTGTGACTGCATGAATAAAAACATGAGCTCCTGCATCATCTCAACTACAGTGTTCAGTGTTATTACAGAATAACAACCAATCTGGGATTAGATACTGGCACTAGACGATGTAATCCAACCTCACTGTAATCTGTACCTGCAGAAAAAACAACGTAATCGATGGTTACTTCGTCTTCTCTCAGCTTGTCCTTTTTTCAGGGGTTTCCACAGCGAGTCAACAATTTCCATCCCACCCTGTCCTCTGTATCTTCTACTCTGACTCCAACTACCTCCATGTCCTCGCTGCATCCATCAATCTCCTCTTTGTCTCCTACCTGGTAGCTCCATCTCTAGGATCACCACTGTCCCTCCCCTGAACATGTCCAAACCATCCCAATCTGTCTTCTCTAGCTTTTTCTCCAAACCTTCCTGTCTGTGTTGTCCCTCTAATCACCTCATTCCTGATCCTGTCCATCCTTCCACCTCCAGCTCTGTCTCCTGTCTTCTGTCTATTCCTAGTGTCTCTAGTCCATCCATCATGGCTGGTCTCACCACTGTCCTGTAAACCTGTCCCTCCACCTTAGCTGACTCTCTTCTATCTCAGATCACTCCTGACTCTTCTCCAGTTGTTCCATCCTGACTCCACTCTGTTCTTCTCCTCTCTTCCACAGTCTCCACTGTCCTCCTCCACCTTCACCACCCCTGCTGCCTGTAACTTAAATCTATGGTTATTGGTTGCTGCAGATGTGTTAGTAGAAGTTTTGTTGTGATGTTGTTTCTAAAATGTGAAAAAAAAAACAACCCTGACAATGTCTCCTCATCTCCTCCCTCTGCCCCCTGCTGGGACTCCTCTGAACTGGAAATACTTGAGAAATGTCAAGATTCTGCTTTTGCTCCTTCTAAAATGAGCTAATAGACACCTGACACGGTTATATATTTTTTTTGCCAACAGATGAGATGTTTGGAGGGATTTGACCTGATTCTAAAAAAAACACTTTAATAGGATCAGAATAAGACTGACAAGAAAAATAGTCTGGAGAAGAAATCAGAGAAAAAACTACAACATGACATCCAAGAGTTAGAGATGGAGGAGGAGGAGGTGGAGATCCACATGCACAGTATCTATGAATGTATGTGGGCCAGGTGAACTGGGCCAGGTGCAGTGTTGGGACTGAGGCGAGTCAGAGAGTGTGTGTCTGGTAACTCTCACAGTCATGAGTGAAAGACGGCCGTCCACACTAACTGAACCATGGGTTGAAAAGGAGCGATGATTGGTTGACATAGGTTAACTGTTCAGGCTAAGCCAATCAGAAAGAGACCTGGGCGGGTCTTCTTGCCTTATAGGGAAATAAACAGTCTCACACACACACACACACACAATTTGGTACAGCAGCACACACACACAAGCAAGACGACGGCAAGTGTCAAGTTGATGTTACAATAAAGTTGCCTGTCAAAATGTCTAAACATCTATTTTGTTTTTATTGTTCCACTACATTTCAGTTGATACAGAACACAACACTAAACTTTTTCGTGTTAAGTGTTAGTTTTAGTAAACTAAAGTAACACTATTAGTTACTTTTATAACTTAGCAACTAGTAATGTAACTAGTTGCTTTTTTTAGAGCAGTAACTAGTAATGTAATAAGTTACTTTTTTAAAGTAACTTGCCCAACACTGGTGGTAACCAGTCATGAGTGAAAGGCGACAGTGCACATGAACTGAACCCATGCGTTGAAAAGGAGCGATGATTGGTTGACATAGGTTGACGTTTCAGGCTAAGCCAATCAGAAAGAGACCTGGGCGGGTCTTCTTGCCTTATGGGAAATAGAGATGTCTGTCAAAATGTCTAAACATCTATTTTGTTTTTATTTTTCCACTACATTTCATTATGACAGTTACTACAGAACATAACACTAAACTTTTTTAAATGTGTTTTAAAGCAAAGTAACTAGTTATTAGTTACTTTTTTATTTAGTAACTATTAACATAACTAATTATCAGTTACCGGTACTTTTAAAATTTAGTAACTAGTGATGTAACTAGTTACTTTTTCAAAGCAGTAACTAGTAAAGTAATAAGTTACTTTTTTAAAGTAACTTGCACAACACTGGCCAGGTGAACTGGGTTTCAAACATCAACAACAATGATATGAAACAGAAATCAAGGTTTTTGATCAGGAGGATAAAAAAAGTGTCGTCAGTCGTTATTTTTTGAGTCTGTGTTTGTCCTGGAAGGTCTGTGAACTCTGGGTGATGTTGTCAGTCTGTCAACACGGTGGTGCACTGGGGTGGATGAGTCCATCAAGAGTAGGAGGAGGAGAACGAGGAGGAGTCATGTGTACAATACTGTGTCATAACCCCACTGCACTGCTGAACTTTACACTTTAACTATGAGGGAGCCAGTGATGTGTAATTCCTACAACAACCACCAGGGGTGTTTCCGTTTCCGGCGATTGATTTTACAATGAAGTATAAAAAAAATGATAAAAGTAGGTGTCACTAATGCTAAAATGGGACATTTTTTTACTGTCCCTGATGGAGACGTCAAGGAAAGACACTAGTGAACAGAAGAAAACAAGGTAAAAAAAACAACAGTGAGGAACAAATATGTGAAGGAAAAGTGTGACAATGTCTCACACGTCCACGTGTCTGCACCTAAAAAAGGTCACAAAAGTCCTCAGAAAGAGACCGAGTGACGGGTGATTAAAATGTAAAACCTCTCCTTTTGTCACAGAGAAAATCTGTAGTCTTTTAGTTGAAAAGACCAACTTTACAAGTGATAACGATGAAATATCGGGGGTTATTTTTCACACCAGAGTCAGAGAACATCAGAACCAACTCTCCAAGAAAAAAACCTTTGCAAAATCTCATTTAAAAGGCGACTTTTCTTTCTACAAGATTTTCTTTAAAGGGATTTTGAAGTAGTGCAGATTGAATAACACTCTTTTTTTTACTTTAGAGTCAGTCACGTTGAAGACAAGCAGTGCATTCTAGCACTAAGCTCACAACAGCATCCAAAAAGGAGGATTTTCTGCACCAGGAGGAGCAGAGGAGGTGCAGAGAGAAACACTATTACATTTCAGTTTTCCTGAAGCTTTAGACCAAGCAAAGTCAAACTCATTTTTACTGATGAGCCACATTAATGACCGGGTGTAAAGAGAAGACACCAAGGAAGTAACTACACTATAATGTTATTATTATTGAGAGTCAGCTAAGGTGGAGGGACAGGTTTACAGGACGGTGGTGAGACCAGCCATGATAAATGGATTAGAGACACTAGGAATAGATAGAAGACATGAGAAAGAGCTGGAGGTGGAGGAGTTAAAGATGCTGAGATTCTCTTTAGGAGAGACAAGGATGGACAGGATCAGGAATGAGGTGATTAGAGGGACAACACAGACAGGAAGTTTGTAGAAAAAAGCTAGAGAAGACAGATTGAGATGGTTTGGACATGAGAATGATCCTAGAGATGGAGCTACCAGGTAGGAGACAAAGAGGAGGTTGATGGATGGAGTGATGGAGGACATGGAGGTAGTTGGAGTTAGAGTAGAAGATACAGAGGACAGGGGGAGATGGGAAATATTGACTCCCTGTGACTTGTGAAAATTGGACATTGGACAAGCAGAAAGGAAAAGAATAATTTGTGATATAAAACAACTTTAATTTATCAGGCTAAAAGACTCTGCTAGGTAGATATAAGTTTGCGGCCCACATTTGGCCCCCGGGCCTTGAGTTTGACACAGATGCTTTAGAGGATTTACAGTAAATATTTAAAAGTTTGTAAAATAAAACTTAACACTACAAACATCAAAAACATGTTTCATTTCACAACATCTCAACTTCTCAACAAATCTGATGTTTCTCCTTTGTTTACCCATAATGCAGCAGGGGTGCAAGTCCCATCAAGTCACCTGACACCTGTGAATACGATGTGTCCGTCTCTTCCTGTTGTTCCATCTTCTTCTCCACCTACTGAGAAAACAGAAGCAGAACCGTCAGTTTGGTCTGTGTGCCTTCAGAACCAATGTGTCCCACGTCCTCCACCCAAAAAAATAAAGAATTATCACCTAGGAGGAAATGTGAAGACTGATTTATAGTTTGTCTGAGAAGAACGCCTGCGGGTGTGGAGGAGAGGAGGTTTGGTCCGTGAGTTGTCTGGAAAAATAAAGAGAGAGCAAGAATCCGAAAACACGGAGGACACAGGGGTTAGGAGTTGTCCTGGTCGAGGCAACATAGGTGGTTACCTACATCGCCCTCTGCTGGAGGGGGTAAGAATCAAGGACTTGTGACTACTACACTAATAGAGGGGTATTTTCATTGTACTTTCATTCATTCTCATTGTCTCATTCGTTACCAGGTCTTAGAGTCAACAGTCTCCACCACTGCCACCCAAATCACACTGCTCCATCCTGTGTTTTTATGGTGAAGGTTAAAGTGAAGACAGTTAGCTGTTTGTTACCTGTTTCCTGGGAAAAATAGAGAGAAAGATTCCCAAAACATGAAAACATGGGAATCAGGAGTTGTCCTGGTCAAAGCAACATCAGTGATTACCTACATCGCCATCTGCTGGAGGGGGTGAGAATCAAAAATCTGTGAATAATACACTAATAGAGGCGTTACCAGGTCTCAAGGGCAGGAGTCTCCACCACTGCCACCCAAATCACACTGCACCACACTGTGAGTCTTCCTGTGGGTGGTGAACCCACTGTGCTATGATCAGAGCACCTCAGCTCCAACCTGGCAGCTGGTGGAATAGAACCCAAAGCCTTGAGGACCCAAGTCCACTTTCACAAATAAAAATAAGGGGGGAAAAAAATGACAAAAGTCAAGTGATGAAGAAAAAAAATGATATTTTTACAGACATTGGAAAATATTTTTTCTTAGGAGAAGATTCTTTTTATGGTGAAGGTTAAAGAGAAGACAGGTTTACAGTTTGATTCGGAAAATAGTTCTAGGGGGTGGAGGGGTGGAGGACAAGAAGTTTGGTCTGTGAACTTTCTGTAAAAAAAAAGGACAAACTTTGTTATCTGTTCTCCAGAAAAAATAGAAAGCACAAAAATAGACAGCAATAAAACATGACGAGAAGGACAAAACAGGGGGTCATGAGTTGTCCTGGTCGAGGCAACAAAGGTGGTTACCAAGAGCTCCATCTGCTGGACGGGCTGAGAATCAAAAACCTGTGTTTGCTGCAGTAATAAAGGGAATGAATGTACTTTTATTGAAACAAATCCACTGTCCATCTGTCACTGTCACGATTACATTTACAATAAAGAATCGCACGGGGAAGTAAAGGGCGAGGGTATTTTCCCAGCATGCCGCACATGTGGTCCCAGACAAAAGTCAACATTGTGATAAGTCATAAAATTTTTTTTACTGCCTCGTATATAATTCAAATGTAGAGCCGTAAAATTTTATCACATATGAAAAACTTCACAGTCACAGTATTAAATGTCAGCCAATCATTTCCCACAATGCAACGTTCCATTAACCTCCAGCCGTCGATAGAAAATACAGAATGTGGAGATTTATGACAGAATGTAATACTTCAGTCCACGGGGTCACATCAATTATATGGGCATGTGTGTGTGTGTGTGTGTGTGTGTGTGTTTGGCGCTAATTAAAGCCTGTGTGGACAGCAGGTATTTTCAGAGGGTCTTCTCTCCTCAGGTCCATCCAGCCTTCAGCCACCGTTGCTAATGAAGAACAGATGTAGAACGTCCAAGAGGATTGTCAATAAAAGATATTGATGGGACTCCAGGGGGAGGGGAGCCTGACAGGCGGGTGGGTGGTTGGGTGGGTGGGGGTGACTCCTCCATCTTTTCCTCCTCCATTCTTTTCATTCATGTGCTTCAATATCCCGGTCCCTATTCGCTCTCACTCTCCCTGATTGTGAAACGCAGACAATAATGGAGTCTGACATTTTACGACAAAAACAAATCTGTTGCTGAGCCTCAGCAGCAGCAACATGAGCAACAGCAGCAGCAACAGCAGCAGCAACAGCAACAGCAGCTCTTTAGGATTTTTAATGTCAATATCCATCCGTTCTATTCTGGGGAAACATCCATAAGAGATTTTTTTCCGTGACTGATTCCAAACTCCGTAATGATTCCTCCTTGATTCCACTCTGCTTCATCTCTTCCCCCCGTTTGAAATACCTGTCCACACCACTTCACCCTTTCACTTTGTCCCTTTTTTCAGGTGTTGACACAGCGAGTCAATATTTTCCATCTCTCCCTGTCCTCTCCATCTTCTACTCCAACTCCATGTCCTCCCTCACTGCATCCATCCATCTCCTCTTTGTCTCCTACCTGGTAGCTCCATCTCTAGGATCATTCCTGTCTCTTATACACATCTGAACATGTCCAAACCATCTCAATCTGTCTTCTCCAGCTTTTTCTCCAAACCTTCCTGTCTGTGTTGTCCCTCTGATCACCTCATTCCTGATCCTGTCCATCCTTGTCCTGATGGTGACACACCCACTCTTCATCCGCTAATTAGGAACTTCTCCTTTCAGCTTGTCCCTTTTTCAGGTGTTGCCACAGCGAGTCCATCTCCCCCTGTCCTCTGTATCTTCTCCTCTGACGCCAACTACCTCCATGTCCTCCCTTACTGCATCCATCAATCTCCTCTTTGTCTCCTACCTGGTAGCTCCATCTCTAGGATCATTCTTCTAGCAATGTATCCACTGTCCCTCGTCTGGACATGTCCAAACCATCTCAATCTGGCCACATGGTCACAGCCTTACTAATGATTTCAGTTTCTCAGGTGAAAACATGCTGCATTAACATTGAGTCCAACTTTAGAATAAATGTACATATTGACATATCCGTCCAACTGTGATAGAAGAGAGTCAGCTAAGGTGAAGGGAAAGGTTTACAGGACAGTGGTGAGACCAGCCATGATGGATGGACTAGAGACAGGAGACAGAGCTGGAGGTGGAGGAGTTAAAGATGCTGAGATTCTCTTTAGGAGAGACAAAGATGGACAGTATCAGGAATGATTAGAGGGACAACACAGACAGGAAGGTTTGGAGAAAAAGCTAGAGAAGACAGATTGAGATGGTTTGGACATGTCCAGAGGAGGGACAGTGGTAGAAGAATGATCCTAAAGATGGAGCTACCAGGTAGGAGACAAAGAGGAGATTGATGGATGCAGACAGGAAGGACATGGAGGTAGTTGGAGTTAGAGTTGAGGACACAGAGGACATGAGGAGATGGAAATCAATGATTTGCTGTGGAAATCCCTGAAAAAGGGACAAGCAGAAAAGAGAAGAACAAATATCTGTCCAATAAAAACATCTTTCCACCTCCCTCTGTCCTTGCCTGACTGATACTCCCATTCTCTTGTTGCTCTTCCTTGGAGAGAAAAAACAATAATAAAAGAAACATTAAGCGGAATCTCATCGGAAACTGTCCCCGGTGGGAAAGACAGAGGTCAGATGATGGTCCAAGGTTGGAAGGTTTATCAATGAGCCATTTTTGGGTGGGTGAGATGGGGGTGTGAGGATGTGAGGATGCTGTGACTCTCACAGTGATAAAGTACAAACTTTTGTCTCCGTCGTCCTCCAGAGACCCTGTGGACTAAACATGGCATTTTTGAGAAATGGACATTCAGATAATTTAGTAAATATAGGATGGATTCTGTGGGACCAGAGACAGAAGGAACATTTATTCAACTTTTAAGTCACTTTGAATAATAGTGTCTTCCAGTTCATTGCAAAGTAATGCAACGATCTACATCAGGGGCTTAAACTCATGGTCCGTGGGCCATTTGCGGCCCATGGAACAATATTTTTTGGCCCCCGCCTTGATGTAAAAGTTGAATTTTCTAATAATATTTTATAGATTTATTCTCCACATTTTATGGTAAATCCTATAGTTGTCCAAACCCTGATCCATACCTGTGTCCAGTTATTGACACTAACTCCCATGATGCTTCATCTCTGGAGCTCAGAGGTGACATCATTTCTGAAGTTGGACTCCAATCCTTGCCACTCTCCATTTCTCACTTTTTTGACAGCTGTCACCTTGGATCTTGTTGTCAATCAATCCGTCCTCATGTCCAAACCATCTCCGTCTCACCTCTCTGACCAGGGCCTTGTTAACGCCACTGAGTCCCAGCAGCGTCCGACTCCTCAGACCAGAGATTCTTTTCTTGGAAGAATGATTACGTGACTGACAGAGTTCTGAGAAAAACCCATCTGGGTCCAGATGTTGACCAGCTCTGCTGAGCTACTGTGAAGGTGTAATGGTAACGTAGAGAGGACGACGGAAGACACGGAATGTTCTCCATAGGTCATGGAGTCGCCTTTTCATCTTCCCCCTCGTTCTCCACTTTTAGGGAACGTTCTCAAGATGTTTGATGACTTTTTTCAGAGGGAGTTTTTCACAGGAACAGAATTTTCCATTGTTAAATGACAAACCTATGTGATTAGAACTTATTCTAATGCTGCTGTTTAACTAAAACCAACCAAATATTCTTAAACTTTATTAACTAAACAGAAATGATGGAAAATTTGAATCCAAACAGAGGTGAAAACCAAAAAAAAAAGATATTAAATCAAGGGTCTCAAACTCAAATAAGTTGAGGTCCAGTGTTCAATACAAAGGAAAAATTAAATAAAACATATTTTATGATTTTTTTTAATTAAATAATTTTAAATAAATATATTTTTTAATTTAAAAACATTTTTTTAATTATAAAAAAAATGTTATATATTTTTTTTAGGATTTACCACAAAATGTATAAAAATATAATTAGAAAATCAACTTTGGCATCAAAGTGGGGGCCGCAAAATATCGTTCCACGGGCCGCAAATGGCCCACGGGCCACAAGTTTGAGACCCCTGTATTAAATGTTAAATAAAAAAATGAATTTTTGAAACAGGATGCAAATCTTCAAATCCTCTATTTTTTTTGCCTTGTCCCTTTCAGCGGCGAGATCATTTCCCATCTCCCCCTGTCCTCTGTATTTTCTACTCTGTCTCCAACTACCTCCATGTCCTCCCTCACTGCAGCCATCAATCTACTCTTTGTCTCCTACCTGGTGCCAATGTATCCACTGTCCCTCCTCTGAACATGTCCAAACCACCTCAATCTGTCTTCTCTAGCTTTTTCTCCAAACCTTCCTGTCTGTGTTGTCCCTCTAATCACCTCA
>JAFBJS010001479.1:121139-136056 GCA_016785265.1 Paraplagusia blochii
TCTCCAGTTGTTCCATCCTGACTCCACTCTATTCTTCTCCTCTCTTCCACAGTCTCCACTGCTCTGAACAGTTGATCCTCAGTATCTAAACTCCTCCATCTTCTCCACCTCTAACCTCACCATTCCACTGTTCTCCCTTTCATTCACACACATCTACTCTGTCTTCATTCCTCTTCTCTCTAGTCCAAACCTTCACCTCTCTAGGTTCTCTTCTAGTTGTTTGTTTGAAAAAATCAAAATTATTCTACATTATTACAAATACAAAGCAACGTGAAGTCTGTCACTTCCAGGAGTCGTTTCCCTTCATTTATGAAAAATATTCCTCCCGACTTTACAGTTATCGTTTGTTTCCTCCACAATAATGTAAGCAGAGCTGAAATGAACTGAAATTCACAGAATAAACAGTGACTGTGTCACCGCCACTGGCCATTTAGCAACATCTAATGAAGGTAATGGACCATGTCTTCGTTGGATTATTGGTGAGAACGTGATGATCTTTGTGCCAGTTAGTGTAAAAGTAGTACAGAAGAGGAGGAGGAAGGGCATAGACATGCCCTTCCTCCTCCTCTTCTGTGCTACTTTTACACTGACTGGCACCAAGATAGTCAGTGTACAGACCAATCAGATGATTTAATGTGTTTATGTCATTTTATTCTATTTTTTTTTTTCAAAGAAAATAATGTAGTTAATTTGTGAAGGGCTAGAACGTGCAGTCCAGAGGATGGAACGTTCAATATAAACTGTATTTGTGCTGTGCTTGGCCTTTGCATGGTTCTGTATCACTACCCTCGGACCAGAATCCCCATCCAGGTCATCATCGGAATGACATCATCAGTCCTTCTGTCATGTCATGTGGAGTGGGCTGCGATGTGTACAGTCATGCACATTCACCACTCCCACATTTGGTCTTTGTTATGGGCCGTGGGCATCACAGTCGGGCCGGTTGTCAACAAAAAGTGTTGGTAAAGAGCCAGGACGTGGGCCACTAATAATAATCTCCACTTGACTAATGTCACTATTTAGTCTCCAGAGCTTCGTCAACATCCATCCAGCTTCATCTTCCTTGTCCATTATTGCACATGTGTCAAACTCAAGGCCCGGGGGCCTAATGCGGCTCGCCCAGTCCTCTTGTATGGCCCGCGAGAGCTTACAAAAACTTTTAGGACGTAAATTATTTTCTAAAACTGCTGAATTAATAAAATGTTTCATAACACATCAATGATCAATATTTGTTACCGTATATTCACGACTATAAGGCGCACATAAAAGTCTTACATTTTGGACGTAGTTTGGTGGACCTAGTAGAGGACACCATAAGAACGTTAAAGGGGGAAGTGTGGGCGTTGTTTTGCTCTTGCTCTACTTTTGAATTCGCACACTTTGTATGCTTGTGTGTTGTTGTAAGGCGGACGTAGTAGAGGACACCATGAGAACGTTTAAGAGGGAAGTGTGAGCGTTGTTTTGCTCTCGCTCTACTTTTGAATTCGCACACTTTGTATGCTTGTGTGTGTTGTTCTAAGGCGGACCTAGTAGAGGACACCATGAGAACGTTAAAGAGGGAAGTGTGGGCGTTGTTTTGCTCCTGCTCTATTTTTAAATATGCACACTTGTATGCTTGTGTGTGTTGTTGTTGTTCTAAGGCGGACCTAGTAGAGGACACCATGAGAACGTTAAAGGGGGAAGTGTGGCCGTTGTTTTGCTCCCGCTCTAATTTTAAATTCGCACACTCGTATGCTAGTGTGTGTTGTTGTTGTAAGGCGGACCTAGTAGAGGACACCAAGAGAACGTTAAAGGGGAAAGTGAGGGCGTTGTTTTTCTCCCGCTCTATTTTGAAATTATGCTTGTGTAGGGTGTTGTAAGGCCATCGTCGTAGAGGACACCATGAGAACGTTAAAGGGGGAACTGTGGGCGTGGATTGTATATAAAACCCCGCCCTATAATCAGGTGTTCTATGTGTTAAATATTGTAACGACACACACATAACTGAGACTGCGTCCTTTAGTGCGGTGCGCCTTATGGTCGTGAAAATAAATAATAACAAACTGCAGTACTATATATTAATATGTTATGTATTAGTTACATTTGTAATCTTCCATTTACAACCGGCCCTTTAAGGAAATTGTGTTGTTGATGTCGCCCCCTGGAAGAAATGAGTTTGACACCACTGCATTATTGGATTACTGGGGCAGCAAGTCTCCACAACTGACACCCAAATTGCACTGCACCCTACTGTGAGCCAACCTTGCTAGCTTGTATTACTCTCCGAAACATTACACTCTTCACTACACTTGCAGTGAACTCAACACCCACATAGTGCGGTGCTCTGTGATTTGGGTGGCAGTGTTGGAGACTGTTGCCACAGCACAGTACAGTAAATCTGCCATGCAATATAAATATTTAATATTCTCATTCCTTTGCGTCATTAAAAGATTATAAATATAATTTAACAATAAATGAATTCAAGTCATATCTGTAACAAACTGAACGTCGTGTAATTATTCTCCTAGTCCACAGTAGTGGGCTGCATCCATTATTCATTTGTACGGATAAACAAACATCTTATATCTTTGTCGTTTGCTACACCCTGCAGACTCGTACACGTCCTCGTGTTTGCGTCGTTACATTTATCTATGTGCCTTGAATACAAAAAAAAAAAACAATGCACACATTGTATATGATTATGTGTGGGTGTGCGGTGTGTGTTTTAAGCAGCGTGACACAATGTTGACTTGTTTATCACAGACGCCCAGCAACCAAAGGCCTTGGTGTTGTACAGACGTGTCAGTGACTGAAGGACTGTATCATAGAGACCTGCTGTGTATGTACTTTAGTATTGTTAATATTATTTTTATGATTATTATTATTACAATATCTGCAGCGCCCAGGGTTTGTGTGTTGTTTATTTGTGACTCTTTGCTGTGGTGTGTAACATACAGTATATTCTGTTCACTGATTGGCCGATGTTGATGTCTGTTCTAATAAAGTGCAGATGAGTTTCTGCAGCCGCGGTCAGAACGGATGGTGTTTGGTTTGGTGTGAAAAAAAAAATGACATGTTTTGGATGGTTTATAACTGAAGCCTATATTTAAAGAAAAAGAAGAGACAGAAAGCTAAACTGAAAATTGTTAAAGAAAATGTGACATAAGTCCTCATTAAAAATTATCTCACGTAGAAATATATATTTTTTCCTATGGCTTGTATCAGATGAGTGAGTGAGAATGCAAGGATGGAGATATTAGCTCTAGCTTTCCTTGTGTGTTACCATTGACTAACAAAAATTTAAAAATATTTTAATTTTATCAATAATAATTTAAAACCTTTTGTGAAAAGATATTATCCTTAACTGGTCCATTTAGCGACATTTACCGTGAATGAATTTTTTGTTTTAACAATAAATACTAAATACTGGCTCAACCAATAGGTAGAAGACAGGAGACAGAGCTGGAGGTGGAGGAGTTAAAGATGCTGAGATTCTCTTAAGGAGAGACAAGCATGGACAGGATCAGGAATGAGGTGATTAGAGGGACAACAGCTAGAGAAGACAGATTGAGATGGTTTGGACATGTCCAGAGGAGGGACAGTGGATACATTGGTTGAGGGATGATCCTAGAGATGGAGCTACCAGGTAGGAGACAAAGACGAGATTGATGGATGCAGTGAGGGAGGACATGGAGGTAGTCGCTATGGAAGCACCCAAAAAAGGGACAAGAGGAGGAGAACAAGATTTGATTGTGTTGGTAAACCAGCCACTAGGGACCACAAGACAGTGTCTTTTAGTATCCAGAGAAGTAGTGAGGGTTGTATCTGGAAGGGCCTGTGGCGTGAACATTTTGGCAAACCAATGATGCGATTAGTACACAATATTTTGGAGAAAAAGCTAGAGAAGACAGATTGAGATTGTTTGGACATGTTCAGAGGAGGGACAGTGGACAGGGGGAGATGGAAAAGAACAAATTACTGTGGAAACACTTGAAAAAGGGAGAAGAAGAGAAAAAAACACTAAATATTACAGCAGTAAAAATTTTGGACATATGCATGCCATAGGCGGAGCCACGGGTGGGCCTGGGCCCGCCCACTTGTCAGTCAGGCGCGCCCCATCCAATGAGAGGGCTGACCATGTCATAACGATGGATGATGTTCATTATCAAACTTAGGCCATAATACTGTACTTTGGGGGTTGGCCCCGCCGATTTTTTGGGGCCCACCCATTTTATGGGTTCTGGCTACGCCCCTGCTACATGCAGGCCAGTCCTGGGGTATTTGTGGGCCCAAAGTAGCTCTGCAAGCCAGGGGTTGGACATCTACAGGGCAAGAAACTGTTTTTTGTGTGATATAGAAGCGAAGCTGAGAGGAAATTTAAGCACTTTAGATTAGTAGGACAAAAAGGAAACTGTAATTTGAATAAGAATCTTAGTGAAAAGCTTAAGAATCTTCTATGAAACGTCTAAAAATCTGGATAATTTAATCTTAATCTCCACATTTTTAGTATTTAAACCATGCCTTTGTCTGCTGACTCAGATGAAGTCGTAGCAGAGGTTCCATTGAACAACAGGACCTGTGTAAAAGGCCCAGCGTATTTATGGAGACATCAGCCCAGAGTCCATTTAATATCCTTCACACACCAGTGAGCAACAACATTCCCTCACATCACCTCCACTTCCCCGCCTGCCGCCTGAGTTGCCTCCAAATGACTCAAAACAGAATCAGCCCTGCTGAGATTTCAGTATCACCGTGAAAACAAATCATGGACTCGGTGGAGCTGAGGGACAGGGAGGTGGAGGCAGGGTTGGAGGGGGAGTTTATTCACCGAGGTGGAGGAAGACAGAGGGATAAAACTGATATAAGAAATTAGGTTTGAGGACTGAACGAAGCAGAAGGAAGACCAGGGAATAAGGACAAATCAGAAAGTTCTGAGACAGATTTTTGAGTCACTGTCAGCACTTTGGACAGATTTATCACCACGTCTTCGTCAAGCGTCAAACTCTGTTCTCTTCTTCTTTTAATCAAATTATTTCTATTGTCAATCTCAAGCTGTTGTAGACTGATGCTGTTGGTTTAAGGGATGTCCGATATTAACCTTCGCCAATATCCGATTGTCCTAACACTTCATTTTTGCGATACCATTATTGACCGATACCGATCTATGCTTCAATTTACCACCAAACCTGAGGGAAATGTTCCGCAACCCTATGTGTGATACCGATAAATTTGACAAAACCCACACATTGAAAAACCAATCGATCTCAGAGATATCATGTAATTTATTGGCAATATCGGGGCGACAATAACAGCTAACGAATATAATAATATCGGACGTCCCTATTTTACATTGTTGGCTAACCTTCCCGATAAGATTTTCCACAGGTTTAGCTGTTTGTGGGCTAATGATAACTAAACTGTCCTTCCATTTTCACCCCATGATTCTTTATCGGATTGCAGCGGCAGAAGTCTCCACAACTGCCACCCAAATCATACCTTCCTGCAGGAGGTGAGCCCACCGGAAAGCTAATCGGAAATTGAACCCTCATACAATATCAACCTATATTGATCTATGCTTCAATTTCCCAACAAACCTGGGGAAAAACTGATCGATCTTACAAATATCACGTAATTTATTGTTAATATTGGGGCAACAATAACCAATAATATCAGACGTCCCTATTTTACATTTTTGGTTAACCTTCCCAATTAGATTTTCCCCATGTTTAGCTGTTTGTGGGCTAATGATTACTGCACGGTCTGTCCATTTTCACCCTCTTATACATTATCGGAATGCGGGGGCAGAAATTTACCGACAAACCTGAGGAAAATCTGAACGATCTTACAAATATCACGGAATTTATTGTCAATATCAGGCGGATGATATTGACCAAACAACATTATCGGACTAATGGTTACTACACTGTTCGTCCATTTTTACCCGCTTATCCATTACCGGTGACTTCTACCAGGGAAGAAGTCACCACCCTAACAGGGAGTAGAACCCTCATCGGACCTATATTGGTGCGATATTGATCTATGCTTCAATTTTCCAACAAACCTGAGTAGGAACTGGTCGATCTTACATATATCATGTTATTTATTGTTAATATCGGCAATAAGCAATAAGAATTAGCCAGAAGACTAGATTTTTTTAGATTTCGATTTTTACGTTGTTGGTTAACCTTCCCAATTAGATTTTACCCATGTTTAGCTGTTTGTGGGCTAATGATTACTACATGGTCTGTCCATTTTCACCCCCTTATACATTATCGGATTGCGGGGGCAGAAATCTCCACAACTGTCACCCAAATCACACTACCCCACATTGTACCTCCTCCAGGTGGTGAGCCCACTGGAGGGCAACTGCCCTAACCAGGATTTGAACTTGCCCAGGAGTATCACCACCAAAAGACATTGTCTCTAGAACAAAGTAAAGGTACAGTACTACACTATGTGGCCAATTTTTAGCAATTTGTTATTTTATAATTGAACTTTTTTCTTTATTATTATTGTCTAGAAGGCAACTGAATGACAGACGATGAGGTGCAGTACGTCTCCAGGAGCAAATGTTTACCTCAAATTGAATCAGAAAGTATGTTTGTTTGACATGTGTTATTTATCCATTGATTTGTTTCATGTCAGGAATGTTTTAATTGGTTGTTTGTCTCCAGTACAGGGCGGGCCCTGATGAGTTCACTGTGGAAAATCTGCCTCTTTGGTTTAATTGGTGACATTGTTCTCTGGTGCAGTGTTCACTGAGACAGAAGCCTGGAAAAAGAACAAAAATCTGCATTTTAACCAACCTGTTCTCCTCATCTTCATCTGCCTGAGCACAGGAGGAGAACATGAAAGGGAGAACATCAAATACTGCACCTGTGTATTCTTAATGAACCATTTGTGTATCGATCGTATCTTCACAGAGGTAGAGGTTTGTGCAGCTGAAGATGAAGAAAGAATCTTCTTTCTTTGGGTCTTTACTTATTAATCTAACTAACTAACTGTTAACTAACTAGTGACTGCAATGAGAAAAATATATAATATTTCTTGTTTGTAAGAGAAAAACTAATTGGCATTGATGTCTGTTTAACGTGTTTGTTTTATGTGTATTGAACGGATTTTTTACCCTGTTGGTTGTCTCCCTCTACAGACGAGTTTCGGTATTGATCTAAGTACTAACACGTATATATTTCTGTAAATTTCTTTACTTTGGTGTTTGAAAAACAACTTCCTTTCTGGTCGTTAGAGAGGAAGTATTTGACTATACATCTGCAGTGACTTGGTTAAGTCTGGTTTCTGAAGCCGGGGGTTTCGGGCTTCTGTGTGAACCAGGTTTGCAAGGACGGTTGTTCTTCACCCTCATTGTCTCTCAGTTTAGGAAAAAAGAGATCAAGACAAGATAGGAAGGGTTTATTGGCAGTTGTGACTATTCATATATAAAAAGAGGGAGGACATGGAGGTAGTTGGAGTCAGAGTAGAAGATACAGAGGACAGGGGGAGATGGAAAATGTTGACTCGCTGTGGCAACTCCTGAAATAAGGGATAAGTTAAATGGAAAAGAAGAATTCCAGCTCATGAAGCTAATAATGGGTTCAGTTTTGGTTTTATTTTTAGTTTTAGGTGATGACATTTTTGTTGAGATTGTTGTGATAGAAGAAGAGTCAGCTAAGGTGATGGGAAAGGTTTACAGGACGGGTTAGGGTACTAGGAATGGATTAGAGACACTAGGAATAGACAGAAGACAGGAGACAGAGCTGGAGATGGAGGAGTTAAAGATGCTGAGGTTCTCTTTAGGAGAGACAAGGATGGACAGGATCAGGAATGATGTGATTGGAGGGACAACACAGACAGGAAGGTTTGGAGAAAAAGCTAGAGAAGACAGACTGAGATGGTTTGGACATGTTTAAAAGAAGGACATTGGTAGAAGAATGATCCTAGCGATGGAGCTACCAGGTAGGAGACAAAGAGGAGATTGATGGATGCAGTAAGGGAGGACATGGAGGTAGTTGGAGTTAGAGTTGAGGATACAGAGGACAGGGGGAGACGGAAATTGTTGACTTGCTGTGGCAACCCCTGAAAAAAGGACAAGCTGAAAGGAAAAGAAGAAGCGTTGAAATTTTGTTGCATATATTTCTTATGGGGACAGTGGTGGCCCAACTCTTAGATGCTATGGCTTTGATATTATCATTTTAATAATATTTACTTATGTAATTTCTTGCTTAAATTGTGTCATTTTTTTATTTAAGACATTCCCAAAACAAACCGTTGGTTGTTGTCAATCTGAAAGACAAACCAGGGGAAGCCTCTGGACTTCACTGTACATTAACTCACTCACTACAACCAGACTCTGTCTTTAGTTCTGACTGGACAAAGACAGGTGTGAACAAGTGTGTGTTCTCCGTACTGTACTTCCGCAGTAACAGCTGCACGAAGTGACTGAAACCTAAAGTTTTCTCTGATTCGGTATCGTTACACGTAACTTCAATTATTTAGTTTTCTGATTGAATTGACTGAATTTGACTTATTTTAAGGTTAGAGAAATTCAGAGAAAAACCAAAATGTCAGATTCTGACTTTCTTGGTGTTTGGAGGAATAAAGGTTTATTTATGGTTTAGTTCACGCTGGTCATTTGTGTAAAGCTGAGTCGTAACGCTCAAACAGGTCGGACCTTTTAGGTGAGAAGCTGAAGTGAAACCTTGACGAATCAGATCTTGAGTTCAGTGATGTGTGAAGAACCAGTGTTTTAGTCACACCTGACTCTTTCACCTGCGGTGACTGAGTCACTGTGATGACTGTGTCCACACTGGAAGTTCATTTTAGGTTTTATCAGATGGAAACAACTAGACGTCCCGAACAATCAGACTGATTATTACTGAAATGCAGTCAAACAAATAATGTTTGGCATTTATTTATGAGCTTTGATCAACGCATCTTAAACTAAAGCACAAACTAATGTTATTTTTATTTCTGAGCTTTAAAATCCTAGAGTTATTTCAACAGGTTTGTGACCTTTGGCTCCATTAATGGCTGTTATGCATTTACATGTTTTCTGTTATGCATGTTTTCTAAGATTTCCTAAAAAATAAAGGATTAAAAATAATCTGTGTTATTTGAGAATTCATCATTTTTAATACAGATGCAAATGTCAACCTTGGATTTTTATAAAGAATTTTGAAGCTCATTATGTCAAAGTAAAACTGTAGATTTGTTGTCACTGTTTTTGAGGTGTCAGAAATTTGTATTAAATATCTCAGATGTTAGAGCTGCTTGGTGTTAAATTAAAAAATAATTGTCTTGTTTTAAGAAAAATATTCCATATTTAGTGATGTTCCACTAGCAGTATTGTAGTATTGTATCTTAATACTAGTAATCTGGGAGACTAACAATGTTTTGACAGCTTAATAATTTAATTGTTATTTTTTTAGTCTTTTCTGCTGTATATATACATATATATACATATATGTGTGTGTGTGTGTGTGTGTGTGTGTGTAAAAATGTTCCCTTCTTTTTAGATATTATTTGTATTATATGTTTTATTTTTACTCCACTCATTTCTAATTTGTTCTTCTTTTGGAGCTACTGTAAAAGTATGTTTCCCCCTCGGGGAGGAATAATAAACAGTTCAATTGAATTCAATTAAATTTTAATTTAGGTGAAATATGTGAATTACTGACGGCTTTATTTATTAAAATAATGTTTAAGAAATTTATATTTTACTACGGTACCTACTATAGTTACTAAAGCAAAAACACCAACAGGCTTCCTTAATTATTAAGCAGTATGCACAGCAATTTGGATACATCAAAATAAACATTAATAGTGCTTTTATTGTGAAATTTGATGATATGTTCTGCAGTTATATCACATGAGATACAGTGCGTCCAAGACAGTGAACACATGGATACAAACTAAGGCCCAACAGTTAAAGGAAAACCTTCTTCTTCTCTTCCAACTACCTTCATGTCCTCCCTCACTACATCCATCAATCTGTTCTTTGTCTCCTACCTGGTAGCTCCATCTCTAGGATCATTCTTCTACCAATGTATCCACTGTCCCTCCTCTGAACATGTCCAAACCATCTCAATCCGTCTTCTCTANNACCTTCCTGTCTGTGTTGTCCCTCTAATCACCTCATTCCTGATCCTGTCCATCATTGTCTCTCCTAACATCTTTAACTCCTCCACCTCCAGCTCTGTCTCCTGTCTATTCCTAGTGTCTCTACATGCCGTATAGTGAAAGTTCAAGAAGAAAGAGGGTATAGATTTTTTTTGTGTATTTCTGCCAATCTGCAAACATGTACATTTAAATTAAACAATATTGGATTATTAGTCTAAATCTTAGAAGCTCCCTCAGCAAAAGACGTGGAAAGCAAACTAAAATCAGTGCCTCAACCTTTACAGTCACACGTGTAAACAGGCATGGGCAAACTAAGGCCCGGGGGCCAGATGCGGCCCGTTGAGCTCTTTAATGCGGCCGCTAAACTTGTCCAAAACAAATAATTTATTTATACCATCATTATACTTCTGCCTATCCTTTGCATTGCCTGTGTCTCCCCAGTAGAAATTTAGCATTTTGGGGTTTTAAACATTACATTTTCTTTTACATGCCATTCATTTTAGTTCCAACAAATACAGAAGTCCACCTTTCTGCTATTGACTCGGCACTCGTGTTCAATTTTAGGACCTATCATTGACCACGAGTCAAAACATTCACCCAGTAAAATGTTCCGAAATCTGAAATCATCGCAAACTGCTTGGTATTAATGTGTAAAAAAAAAAAATGACGAACAAAACTGAAAGTATATATCTTTTACATCTGGAAAATGAATGTTGCAAATGTACACAAATCGTTGGGAAATTTAACAATGCCCGAAAGATAAGAATCAGATTGTGTTTTAGTCAGAGTGGGTGGGTGTGAGTTTGGGGTCTTCCTCCTTCAACCTAAAGAGGAAGTCGTCGTCCGTTGGACATAAAAACGTCTACGCAAAAATGAAACACAGTCATGTTTCAGTCTATTAGTTAAGAGCAGGATCTCCTCATCAACAGAGCAGGTAAGTTTATTATTTAATATCATTTTTTATTTGCATTTTATCACAGCCAGATTTTTTTTTCTTACCAAAGTAAAGCGTCTGATGTTAGAATAATAAACTACTAGTTGAACGTAAAGAATATTCTATGTTTTAAGTATATAAAGTGTTATATAAGATTCTAACTTTATATACTGGTCTGGTAGCAGAAATTTATAGGCTGTGTGGACTTGAGAAATCCTTGTTTATTAGGGTAGGAAGATTTTATAGGTAGGAAAATATTTCAGAACAACGGAAATTTTTTTAAGGGGTATTTTTTCTGCCACAACTTAACGACCGGTTCGTGAAAATAGTACGAGACATTTTCCAGGTCCGTGGCAAATTTTAAATAATGTTGTGTATATAGAATTATTTATTTTTAGAATGGTGGGACGAAAATGAAGAGAATAAATCGAAGCAGCAATGTGGAGTTGCTGTTTCGTGTTGCGCTTTCATCAGATAGTGTGATCTAAATGACCTATGAGGAGCAGGCGTTGTTTGTCGTAACGTGTGTCATAATTGTAACCAATAAGATGATGACTCGGTCGGACTGACTGTGACTGGACGGCGTTAATCATCGCTGCACTGGAACGGGTCAAGCAGAAGTCAGGGACTGAGACACAGAATTCTGTAAGTATGACGATCTGTGTCTGTGTGTGTGTGTGTGTGTGTGTGTGTGAACTAAAGGGTGGAGCAGGTTTGAATGTGTGTGTCAGTCACACTTGACTGACTCAGTGATCACTGGAGCGTGGACAGAGGCCTCTGAGACCAGAGACATGATTTTAGAACGGACGTAAAGTCTTTCTACACAGACCAACATTCAGCTCCTCTCTGAGACAGACAGGCCAACAAGACATGTATCTGAGACACTTTGTGGGGCTTTCTGTCTTTCCTGATCTTCAGCTATTTCTGACCTTTTTTCCCTTTTTTTATATTTTTTACACCCAGCTGACAATTACGACAATTTCACTGAAAGATGTCCTATGGATATGTGGCAAACTCAAGGCTCGGGAGCCAAAACCGGTCCGCAAAGTCAACTTATATGGCCCGCAGTCATTTTATATTGTCTGTGAGTTTGAGTTTCTTAACTTGATAAATTAGTTACTTGTTCTATTACACAGCAATGACCAATATTTTCCACTTCAATAATAACAAATAACTGCAGTACATGTATTACTACAGTATAGAGTCGTTACAATCATACAGTCTTCCATTTACTACTGGTCGTCCATGGGAACTGCGTTGTTGATGCTGATGCTGATTAACATACAACGATATTCTAATAGAACAGTGGTCACTATTATGTATGCTACACAACTTTTCATTATTTCATTGTTCATTATGTTTTGATCAGACCTAGGGTCCGGGGCCCAAACGTGGCCCGTTTGGCCTTTTATCCTGGCCCACCAAACTTGTCCAAAGTACAACATTAATTGATACTTTTAATATCCTTCTGCATTTTCCCTGCAAAGCCCTCGTTTTCCAAATAAATAGTATAGAAGACACTTCCATACTATTTATACCAGTGGTTCCCAACCTAATCTGTACCGCGGACCGATTTAATGTCTGACAATATTTTCACGGCCCAGTGTAGCAGATATAAACAAAATAAAATGATAAGATCGCTATTAAAACTGTTTTTTTTTCTCTATAATGATAAAAATGACCGTATATCCACTGTTTAATCATGTCCAACTTTATTAGCGACGTCCCTGTGACGTCGCACCAACAACAGAACATGACATGGGCAACATCCCTTCTGCCCAACGCAATGCAACACACTCTGGTCGCTGCGGTAAAGTTTAAACATACCTTCAAAATAAGACAACACAAAAACAAAGTGTATGAAAATACTCGCGACTCACAGCTGCACTGAATCAATGGGAGCCCTGAGCTTATTTTGCTGTAACGAGACGGTCCCATCTTGGTGTTATGGGAGACAATGACACCCGAAGTGTGCTAATTAGGTCCAGTTTGTTCCGTAATTTGTTTTGGTTGTCGTCACTGCAAAAAACCCTGCTTCACACAGATACGATGAAATGGCAACAGGGTTTTCAGTGCTGTTGTGGCGATCTTACGATACTCTGCCATGACTATAATCCAAAAAAACGGCAGAGTTGATGTCTCAAACAGACGTTTAAAGACGTTTGATCTTTTTTTTTTTATTTAGCGGGATGTATCACGTGACTTACCGTGTCTAGGAGTTGACATGTGTCAAGTGAGACGGATGTAATAGAGAGAATCCGGACAGTTTTTTCAAAATGAAACATCATTAAGACTCGGATGATAAATCAAACAAATTATGTGTATCATTTTTTCTTTCTGTGCGGCCCGGTATCAAATGACCCACGGCCTCGGTACTGGGGTCCCAGGGGTTGGGGACCATTGGTTTATACTACTTCTATAAAAAAACAAAGGTTTTATGTGGACATACAGGGCTGATAAAAGCTGGGAAATGTTTTACCTAATTAACTATTAAGTTAAATTACTAACATTATAAACTGCTGTCTCTTTGTGTGAGGTTTATCAGATGTCATGGGTGGAAACTGTCCTGAGGGTCAGTTCAAAGACCTACTGCTCAGAAACTGTCTCCACTGTCGTCTGGTTTGTCAGCAAAAACCCGTGGCAAAAAAATGCAGCAGGTTCTGTGGTGAGTTCACTGACACCTGGGATCAACGGCAGAGTTTGAGTGAATCTGAGGCTGAAATACATTCAACCATTTCTCTCCCTCTGTCTTCAGAGTTGGATCAGTGCCGTCGGCAGCCCGGTCACTACTACGACGATCTGCTGAAGAAGTGCATGGAGTGTTCAGAGGTTTGTGGCAGACACCCTGCCCAGTGTTCCCACCACTGTGACAGTGAGTACAGACCATGAGGCTTCAGTATCTTAGATGTAAAATACTACTGCGAAACACATCTCTGTGTTTCTGAGGGGGAAACTACATCTGTCTTCTTCCCATCTCCAGTTCCACTTCTAGCTACATCACCTCCTCAGACCTGGAAACCAATTAGAGTGACCTCCTCCTCCTCAGACCTCGCTACACCCGTGCTGGGTGAAAACTCCACTCTCATGCTCTACTCTCTGCTGGCTCTGACTCTGCTGCTACTCTTCTCCAGCCTGTCATTAGCTCTGACTGTTTTCTTGAAAAGATACAGAACCAAGACCTCACGTCCAGGGTTAAAGGTGGTGAAACAGAATCACAGGCATCATGAGAACCCCAGTGAAGTGGTCGGATTGTCACATGGTAAACCCATCCAAACCACCAGAGGTAAAACTGTTTTTGAGATAAGTTAAAGGTGTTCGTGCCGTTGTACTGTGGAAATCCTGGTGTTTTTATGTATGAGGAAGCCAGGAGTGGCAGAGAAGTATGTTAGTTTGGTGCAGGATATGTATGAGAACAGTACAACAGTGGTAAGGTGGTGGTGTTGGAAGGACAGAAGACTTTAAGGTGGAGGTGGCACTGCAAGGATCGGCCCCGAGCCCTGTCTTGTTTGTTTGAGTGATGTTTAAGTGAGAGGAGTCTCCATGGACCATGATGTTTGCAGATGACATTGTGATCTGTGAGAGAACTTAGAGAGGTGGAGGTTTGGACTAGAGAGAAAAAGGAATGAAGGTCAGTCGTAGACAGAGTATATGTGTTTGAATGAAAGTTTAGATGAGGATCATGAGGATCATCTGTTCAGAGCAGTGGAGACTGTGGAAGAGAGGAGAAGAATAGGGTGGAGTCAGGATGGATCAACTGGAGAAAAGAGTCAGGAGTGATCTGCTGTCTCTTATACACATCTAGATGTGTATAAGAGACAGATGCAAGATTCCCATTCTTGAGACCCGAGTTCGATTCCCAGACAGCTCACTCCCTCACCAGGGCAGTAG
>JAFBJS010001479.1:145612-175000 GCA_016785265.1 Paraplagusia blochii
ATTATTGATGATGGAATCCTAGCCATTCTATTGGTCAGTTCTTTTGTTGATATGGGTATGGATCAAATGGAAGTAATAGACAGATGGGGACAAAAGAAAACATTATTTCTCAGCACCAATTCACCCCCGGACTGGTACTGGTCCACGGCCCAGTGGTTGGGGACCACTAGTCTACAACAGGGATACAAGAAACAAAGGTTGAAAGAAAAAAATGGAGAGACTGAGCTGATAATTTTTTCTTGGCTGCTGCAATGGAGCAACACAGCTGCAGTGCTGTCAATAATATGAAACACACACACTCACACTCACCACACTCTCACACACACACACAGCAAACTGAATGCCGGGACACTTCTCTTAGATTAGAACCACACTTGAGGAGAGAAAAGCCAGATGAATCCAGGAGAGAAGAGGGGAGGAGAGACAGAGAAGGAGACAAGGAAGCCTCTTAGTAGCCACACCAGTAATTTCCTTCCACCTCAGAGGGTTAATGCTCCTTCAGAGGACCTCTGCAGGAGGCTGCCAGGTGTTAAACATATGTCAGGTCTCCTCTCTCCCACGCAATCTTTCATTTTTATATTCCTGCTGCTACTTGTCCTGCTGCGTTTTTCTCTCTGGACACAGAAGATAAACCCTCTCATTAACAACAGCTCATCTATCACCTTAGAGCAGCGCCAACATAAATCACATTATTTTCCTCAACAATAATACAAAAGATGAACGAGCAGTGGCGTGAAGCAGCATTTTATTGTGAAGGTGTACTTAATTAATTAGCTGCATTGAAGCTTCTGTCAGTGGAGACCTTTAGCTAAATACTTGCCTCATCCCAAAACACTGATCAGGAGCGACAGAGCCACAAAGAAGTTTGTGAAGTTCCTTACACCAAAGACATCAATGAGGGGAGGACATGAAAAATCTTCTTCTCGAGGGTTGCCACAGCGAGTCAACAATTTCCATCTCCCCCAGTTCTCTGGTTCTTCTTCTCTGACTCCAACTACCTCCATGTCCTCCCTCACTGCATCCATCAATCTCCTCATTGTCTCCTACCTGGTAGCTCCATCTCTAGGATTCTTCAACCAATGTATCCACTGTCCCTCCACTGAACATGTCCAAACCATCTCAATCTGGCTTCTCTAGCTTTTTCTTTCTGTCTGTGTTGTCCTCCTAATCACTTCATCCCTGATCTTGTCCTAGTCACCTGGGGAGGTCATGAAAAATAAAATAAAGAAATGAAGAAGACAAATGACTGTAAATGTGTCTCAGAATCAGATTGATAATGTTGTCAACATCACAACTGACATCAGACGAGTCCCTTGTCCCACTGCTGTTGTAGTGAAATTTTCCTAAAATATTTTTGTAAAAAGTTAAAACTGATCCAAAGACACCATTAAAAAAAACACCCAAATAATTCAAAAGGAAAACCATAGACCTACATTTGAACTTTACTCCTTCTCAGGAGAGAAACTTTTTGTACGCAATTTAAGAGGAAAGAGGACAGAGCTCTTCAAAATTCAAGAGCTCAGACAGATGCTGCCAAATGATAGGGTTGAATCTTAAATATTGCCTTGTCTGCTGCCGGATGGTTTGATTGTGACCTCTCATCTGCTTTCCTCCCATGTCCTCGACACTGACCTGTCTCTGCTGACAACTGACAATCTACAGCTAAACTGGCAGCAATTGAGAGTCTGGAAGAAGAGACGAGTAGGAGACAGCTGGAGAGACACTGACACTGACACTCACCGATGGTACAATTGGAGGTGATTCTCCTTCTTTTGGGGTTGTGGCGAAGCAGCTCCAGCTCCTTCTTGGTGGGCTCCCATGTTGAGAACTTCTCTCCTATACCTGAAGAAAATACTGCAGGTATCAGTGTGGTGACCCTGGCAAAAGCAATGTACATGGAAAATCTCCATAATCTGAATATTCATGGCTAAAATAATACATGTATTTGTGTGAGTTTGATTGTGATACAGAAGAAAACATTACAAAATGAGAGAAAAACAATTTAAATAGTCAAAATGATTTAGTTGAAACTTAAGTCAAAAAGATCAGTTTTAGACTTGATCTAAATTGGCCGTTGGCGGAAACATCTTTGTTCTCAGACCTTGTATTTTCCAGGCTTTTCTCTGTTCTTCTTTGGCGATCTGTTCCATGTCCTTGTCATAAATGTAGTCTTGGCACATGAAGCAGTAGATTCCCCCGTACAGCAGGTCGATGGCTGGAACACGCAGGACAGAAGGCGGGAGACAAAAACACAGCTTATTTGATTGGACTGGTGATAAGGACGTGTTAACAGCTGCATCTATCCAGGCTTTTCTTCTATTCCGAACACGCTGCCGAGCTTTTGCGACGGCAACCAGGTAGAGGAGATAAATCCGCCGACTTATCAGCAATCTGTTAACACCACACTGAAACAACAGCGAGATGGTGGTGAGAGACGGAGAGAGGACTGGGAGGTCAGGGGGTGATGAGACTGGGGAGACTGCAATCCCTCAATGTCAGAGGGAAAAGAATCGAAGTACTTTTTGTTTGATCAACCTCACATTTGCTACAAACTTAAGACGTTAGACCACTTACTCCCACTACCATGTTTTCTTGTGTATTTTTATAGAGAGCATTTCTGGTGGTTTTCCGTCAACAAAAATCTCAAAAAAAAAATCTTGTGAATTATCTGTGGAATATATTGTATTTTTAGGATATATTCAAGTGATACCATATATATATATATATATATATATATATACAGTCATGGAAAAAAATCATTAGACCACTCTGCTGTTTTCTTCAATTCCTTGTTCATCTTAATGCCTTGTTCCACTAAAGGTTTATCACCTGGGGGAAACAATGAACACAAAACCATCAATGATATTGCTAGTGATGTAGGAACGGAAGTGATTTTTGTCACTGTCAATAAAACCATGCAAAATGGCCAGAAATCAGCTCTGAAATTAAACTTAATTATCAGCCTTTTTTGTTATTATATTTGTCCAGATTAATGTAGATTAAGTGGAAGTAGACTTTTAAATGGACAAGAAATTAAAGAAAGAGTGGTCTAATCATTTTTTCCATGACTGTATATATCTGTCTCTGTCTGAGCAAAGACAACAAACAAATAAGAGTAATTTACAGGAGGGAAATTTAGTCGGTTGTTTGTTGATGATTGTGGTTGGACAGGATCAGGAATGAGGTGATTAGAGGGACAACACAGATAGGAAGGTTTGGAGGACATGGAGGTAGTTGGATGGAAATTGTTGACTCGCTTTGGCAACCCCTGAAAAGAGGGACAAGCCGAAAAGGAGACGTTTGTTGATGATTGTGGATAGGATCAGATGGACAATAAAATATGTTCAATAAAAAAATTCCATCAGCCGTAGGGCATTGCAAAGGACGTTGAGCCCTGAAATGCATTAATCTTCTATTTTAACTGAACAAAATTTAACTTTTAAACTCGGTAAAAATAATTTAATACCACCCATAACTTTTTATGACATCAACTTAAATTCTTCTCCGTGTCCTCCTGAGACCTTTGTAGTTAAAAAACTGTAATAACCTGTAATAATCCATTTTTCTTTCTTTTGGTTTCTTTCTGTGAACATTTACGGGAGACACAGCCGCAGGGCCACACAGTGGAAACACAAAGATCAACAAACACGCGCAGCTTTTGCTTTGCAAATAAGGAAACACCAATGCCACGCCTGTGTGAGTGTGTGTGTGTGTGTGTCTATGACCTCATCCTCGACCATAAATGTTTGGCGTAGAAACTTCAATCGACCTCTTCTAGTCTGAACAGACCATCATAAATAAATCTGACAGGACAGTGTTCACACATGAAAAACTCAAATAGCCCGCTCTCTCCTTCACCTTCTCACCTGCTCTATGCCCTGCAGTCACCTGTTTGCTGTTGCTATGACGACCTGCCTGCAGGCCTGTCATCCTCTGCAGGTAAAGAGGAAATACAGGCAGCAAGAACAGAAGTGGGGGAAACTAAGAGTAGTGTTTGGCAAAAATGAGTGGAATTTTGTCAAAATGATCAAGAAAAAAATGTAAATAAATAAAACCCACTTTAAAAATGACCAATTACACAAAACCCAGTTGAAATACTGAGAATTAGAAGGCCAGCAGGTTACCATGGTAACAGAGAGTGGCAATGAGAACAACAAGATTAGCACAAGTAATAATTTCCACATTGGAATCGACTGATGAACATTTTCTCCAACAATGCATTTGTTGGTACGACATTTAGTATTGGATGAAATGAAGATGAATCGCTGCAATTTTTATATTGAATACATAATGCATTTTATATGATGGTGAGATGAAAGGAAAGTCAGGAGGGGAAGAGAGGAGAAGAGGGAAAATGAAGAAGGAGGAGGAGAAGGAGAAGTAGGAGGAGGAGGAGCCCAGGTTTAATGGAGACTAATTCCACAGGGTTGTGTGCAAACAACTTAATTACCTCCTCGGTCTGCTGAGATCTGTCCTTTTATATATAAAAAAAAGGAAAAGGGAAAAAAAAATCCTATCTTCAACTCTGCCTCCCCCTCTGGTACAATGCTCGTTTGTGTCGCCTTTTTTTTGTTGCAACATTTAATTTAGCAGCTAACCTAATTAAACCCACAATTACATCTCTGCGGGAAACGTGCGCACACAAACACAGGGGAGGCGTGCTGGGAGGCCAGGGGGGTAGGGGAGGTGCCTGACTGCAAAGATGAGGCTGAAAAAGAAACAGAGCCTCCATTAAAACCAACCAGTGGGTTGTTAACATCTGCCAACAGCCGGACTGGCGTGGACATGGCCAGTGTCTCTGCACAGTCTCTGTGGTCTGCATCGGTCCAACAACTGCCTTCAACCATGTGGTGAATACAAACACGAGGAAACGTGACCACGGCCACAGCCACGTCCACACTGTGCTGAGAGAAGATGATGTTCAAATCCACCCCCTTCTACTTCATGTCACGGCATTTAACTGCACTTTAATGATGCTGCAGTGTGTGGAACAAGTGTGTATGTGTGTGCCAGACTGTGTTTAATAAGAATAAGGTAGTGGTCCCCAACCACTGGGGCGAGGACTGGTACCGGTCCGTGGGTCAATGGGTGCCGGGCCTCAGAGAAATAATGTTTCCTTTTGTCCCCATCTGTCTATTACTTTCACTTGATCCATATCCATATCAACAAAAGAACTGACCAATAGAATGGCTAGGATTCCATCATCAATAATGCAACTATATTTGATTAGGAAATATTTTCTCAGTGAAGACAACAACAATAAACTCAAAATGACACAGAGTCATTGATACAAAAATCTATCCCTGTATACCAGTCAGGTAGCAGAAAGTTATAGCACCTGAGAAATCCTTGTTGTGCCCATACACAATTAATTCGGGTAGGAAGATTTTATAGGAAGGAAAATATTTCAGAACACCGGAAATATAATTTTATCAAGGGGTATTTATCTGCCACAACTTAATGACCGGCCAAGGAAAACAGTACGAGACACTTAACCGGTGCTTGGCGCAAAAACTGTTGGGGAACACTGCTGTAAGGCAGGGGTGGCCATAAAAAATAAAAAAAGTAAAATATCATCCATCTTTGGTTCTGTTCTTGGAGTATAGAGAAAAAAAATCATATGGCCAAAGGAGAATTAAGAAATACAGTATTTTTACAATTATTAACTGACTTATATTTAAATTAAAACAATTTTCCAGAAAAAAAAAATCTATGAGAGTGTGAGGAAATACAGCTGGATGTGGCAAATTAATGTCTTTATAAACTAAACTCTCACACCAACTATATAGATTAGATCTTACAGAAAACTACCTGCAGCAATTGTTTATACAATAGTATAAACTACAGAATTCTAACTGTATTTGCTTTCATAGCATTTCTAGGTAATTTACATATCAATGTTGTCCGTCCCACGCACAGAGATCCATACTGGTTACGAACAGATGCATCCACGTACTTTTCTCTGCTCTACTTCGGTGGTTTCCGAGGAAGGTTGTGAGTGTTCAGTGCAGTGCATCCCTGCGGGAAGAGCAGGGACCGGGTGGAACAGACAAATGTTCTTGGTGTTCAGCAAACACCCACATCTTTGATTAAATACCACTCCATACAGATTGTGTCTCCAGTGCAAATATTGAATTTAGAAAATCAAAGCTCTACACACACACACACCACCCTGTTTCAGCTAGAGTGACCTCCGTGTGAGGCCAACTCCAGTAGCGTAAAGCTCCTGAGAGAAATAAAAAAGAAAAGCATTTTAGATTTTTTCTTTTTTCAAAAACAAGAACATTAAAATTTTAATCGAGATCATCGCTGAAACCAATGTTGTGTGATGTTTTCCATTACATCCCCAGACCTGCAATAATAATGCTGTCAAAACAAGGAGACAAATCTAATTTTTTTTTCCTCTCAAAAAACAGCTTCACAAGCATTTGTGAGGTAGTCATACACACAAACACACACACTGCACCAAAGGCTTTGAGGGGAAGTTAATTGCAAAAGTCAGGAGATAAGCTGCAATAAAGCAGACTTTCAGTGCGCCTGAATGTGCTTAATTTTAATCAGCCATCCAAACAAACCCCCATATTCATTAATCAGCTCACCAATGCATACAGTGCCTCTAATGGGCTACATGAGGGCAAATACACTGGTGACATTCAAAGCCCTTCAGGCAGTGTTGCGTTGATGTTGCAGCAAGTTGCATAATAGTCCTCATTATCACTGCCAACTGTACATGCCTCATTACATGGGTCACAAAAAAAGAAATCAGGAAACATGGTGTATATATTTATATATTTGACTTATTCATATACAGCATAAAACCATAGACAGACACACTGTTTAGCTACAAGAAAAAAAAAGGGAGGATGATGAATTCTTACGGAGAACCGACTCCCAATGGGGAGATTTATTAACAATTAATAACACGTGCAGTATACATTAAAGTAAAAATGCAGAGGAATCCTTCTGTTCAATTTTTTATTTTCTTACCCAATGACAATCATAAGGAAACTAATGAATGAACAGTCAGGATAAAGCAATCAGTACCTTTCTCACTAAACTCCAGTGGTGGGGCATCAGGGCCAGCAAGGCCTTCTCTGCTGGCCTAAATTCCTAAATTTTCATTATTCTAAAAGAGTTTTTACATTTAAAAAGTTGGACAAAAACCTTTTATCCAATCACATTTCAGCGAGCTAGTGTTGTCAGGTTCCATCAAATCTGCCAGAAACCTTCAGAAGTGAATGGACACAGATTGTTCAGTTCACAGCGCTCAGAGCAATCACTTTGCAAAATGACGAAGTCAGCGCCATCTAGCTGGCCTCACGTAAAGGCAACACATATGTGTCCTGTGATTGGATAAGCTCTTTCGGGAGTTTGACAACGTCATCTTGTTTGATTTTTGCCGAATTAAAACAGAGCTGTCTGTGAAGTATGGCATGGCTGATTTTGAAGGGAAAAGTCCAGCTGATCTCCTTGACTTTCTTCGGATCAACTCATCTGATTTAATTAAGAATAACCTTTTGCCCCTCCCACCGTATGCTTTCGCGCTTTGACTACCCGTGGGCAAATGTGCCAGTTCATAGGATTTCCTAAAATGACGCTACGCCAGGAATCAAATACCGGCACCAGCACAGTTAAATGTCAAAAATACTAAGAAAAATTGACTTAAATTCTCTAGAAATTAAGTGTTTGTGCTTGATGAGCCCATATTAAGGGTGATATATTAAATGTCATTAAAACAAGACACAGTAGAAACAAATAATTAAGAAAATGTCTTTAGACTAAATCATAAATGTTCAAAGGAAGACAGTGTCATACCCAAGTTATGTCTTTTGCTCCTGGCGTGATCGTGGATGTGTTTCTTGGCAAAGCAGGCGAAGAAGACACAGTAGAGGCAGGAGTGGAGTCGGTTCAGGTGAGCGCCGCACGTGTGGCAGATACATGACTTTGCCTGGAGAGAGAGAGAGAGGGGATCCAGAGTATGGAGTGGTCACAAACACTTGTCTTCTACCAAACACCTCTTACACCACAATCTGATTTAATGCAGTTAAATGTCAGAAGCTCCTTGAACACATGACCTCTTTATTATATGAAGTATATGGTGCAAAATTAGTGTGTGTTGCTGTGCACTCATTCACGCTCATGTGAATATCCAGTCATTCGCTAATATTTCTGTGCTGCTCACAGGGATTGTGAAGGATTTCCCTAATTGAATCACAACCTGGACTGCTGGACATGAATATTATTGGTTAATAATACATTACTATACAAATATGAGATAGTCTTGTTAGGAGGATGGGTGAGGCTGGGTGAGGGTAGGGGGATGGAGAACGGATATATAGAAGGAGTCCAAAAGCATGCAGATGAAAAGCTGGCATAGCATTGAGCCACTGTGAACATTTGGATATGAAAAGAAAAACAGCCTTGTAGGCAGAGAGGACGTTAAGAGGAGTCAAAGATGCAGATCAAAAAGATGAAAATCACATTCTGAAAGGTTTTGTGCTGAAGCGTTTGTTCAAGGTTAAATGTCAGATATGCTGGCAGCCTGGCAAAAAATATCAATCAACTTTCAAAAATGTCAAAACCCATCTTTTTATGCAGATGTACAGACTCTCGATAGGAAGGTAACTGACAGTTTAGAAAAACCTTAAATCACATGTGTCAAACTCAAGGCCCGGGGTCCAAATGTGGCCCACCAAATCATATTGCATGGCCCCCAGGACGTTACAAAAACTTAATAATGTCGAGACAGCAGAGTTTCTGAATCTTTTTTTTTTGTTTTTCATTTATTCATCTTCTTCTGCTTGTCCGTTGCCGGGTCGCAGGGGTGGCGCCAGGGGCAGTTGACGCCACCCAAATCACATTGCACCATATTGTGAGCCTTCCTGTGGGTGGTGAGCCCACAAGAAGTGATGTGGGTTGGGACGGTGCTATGCTCAGAGCACCTCAGTGGCAACCTGGCAGCTGATGGATTCGAACCGAGGGCCTTGCGGACCCAAGTCCGCTTCCTTAACCACTAGGCCACTACTGCCACTACTGAGTTTCTGAATCTGATAAATTAAAAAAAAAAATGCACAGTAATAAAAAATATTAGGTATGTTAATATATATATAATAAACTGTAGTAACATGTATAAATAAGTCATGAAGTTGTTACATCACTAATCTTCAATTAATAAACGTCCCTTTAAGGATATTGTGTTGTTGATGAGGCCAATAAATGTGTAGATGTCCATAAATAAATGCTGCTAAGTCTCACACTGAATGTGCAGTCAGTACAACCTCAAGTTTACTGTGCATTAAAGCATCTCTATTTTGATATGGTCAAAAATGAAAGATAGAAAAAGAAAAACCCTTTAAAAAAAAACCTTATTCGTATTCCAGTCACGCTCACATAAAAACATAAAACCCTCCATGCACAAGTGCTTATACAGCACATGAATTATGTACAGGCATAAATATGCAGCAGTTTCAACTCTCTCTTTTGGAGAAACCGCGAGTCCACATCAAAAGTTTGGGTTTTTAAGTCCTCAAGGACTTTTATTCCTCCAGAAAATAGGTCTGAAATGGAGGCCACAAAGCTGTTTATAATGGTAAGACAGTTTATCTTATTTATCCCTAAATTAAGGATATCGGGTTATTTTTTAAGATTATTGGTAGACATCAAGATTTAGGATTTGTTCATTGCATTTTATAAACATAAAAACACCAATAATAAACCAAGGATTGAAAACGTAGGACGACAGCTAGAATACAATGTAAACTATGAGCGACACTGCTGTGGGAACTAGGTTTCTCTAAAATCTCAAAACCTACTGAGGTCTATATGCTTTTAAAGATTACTTTTTCAGATATTTTAGAGCAGGGGTCTCAAACTCGTGGCCTGTGGGCCATTTGCAGCCCGTGGAACGATATTTTGCGGTCGCCACCTTGATGTGAAAGTTGAATTTATAATAGCATTTTATAGATTTGTTCTCCACCTTATGGTAAATCCTGTAGTTCTCCAAACCCTGATCCACCATCTCCCTCTGATTTAGTGTTCTATTACACAGAATCTATGGGAAACTGATTTTTTTTTATCATTTTTTTCTTTTGAATTGAACACTGAAGCTTTGAGTTTGAGACCCCTGTTTAAGAATCTTGCCAGCAAACAAAATGAAAAACATCAGTATTTTTTCTTATTTTTAAGATTAACCACTGCATCTACTCTAATTACTCCATAAACTTCTGAAAATGTTTCAATATAAAAAACACTAATGATAAAATACAATATTAGGTGTGCTAGTGAGACAAATATGGACACATCTTGTTCACTGATGCTTGCCGCCTGCTGCTTTATCTCAACATCTGGGAGAGGCAGCATTATCTCTCCAGAAAACGTGTTGCAAAGCCAGTACAAATAAAACTACTGTTTGCAGCGGTACATTATATAAATAGTGTTTAGTTAAAACAAATGTTTTGTTCATGACACAGACCCAAAGAATAGAGTAGAATAGAGACTAGAGAAGAATGTCTCACCTGAAAAGCAAATTCTAAATCTTCTTCTTCTCCCCTTTTTTCAGGGGTTGCCACAGTGAATTACCACCTTCCATCTCCCTCTGTATCTTCTGCTTTGACTCCAACTATCTCCATGTCCTCACTGCATCAATCAATCTCCTCTTTGTCTCCTACCTGGTAGCTCCATCTCTAGGATCATTCTTCTACCAATGTATCCACTGTCCCTCCTCTGAACATGTCCAAATCATCTTAATGTGGCTCTAGCTCTTTCTCCAAACCTTCCTGTCAGTGTTGTAATCAGACATGACATAAAACTAGAGACTTATCGAGTCTTTCTGTCTAGTCTTTATTTTATAGTTCTATCCACAAGCTGGGAGTTTTTTTTATATATTTCACTGGTTGTACTGCACTTCCATTCATGTCCTTAGAGACACCAATGGAAAAAACCAGGCTGCTAATGTCCCACTGGCCATTGGAGAAATGATGCTGCACCTCTGTGATCAGGACAAATACAGAGGCTTTTGAAAATCTCAAGGTGACTCAGTGCTTGATATTCAATGTGTGAGTTGACAGTCTGCGCTGAATGACATGAATCACAGAAGAGGTTTGCTCTATTTTGCACCATATTTTGAACAAACACAATGGTATTCCTCTTTCAAGCACTGCTCTGAACACAGGTCTGACTAAGTCTGGATATGCCAGAAACTTACACTTTACTTTCCAACACCATAAACAAGCACTGCTCTCACTAGACCACAGGTGCCAAACTCTGGCCTGGGGGCCAAATCTGTCCGACAGTGTAATCATTTTTGGCCGTGAGATAAAATTAAATGTTTATTATAGGTGGCCAACCAGTTATAAACCCTATACACTCTAATGCATGCTTTTTGTTCAAGCACATACATTTCTTTCTGTAAAGAAAAATTTACATTGAAAATGATCAGAGAAGACTACAAAGAGACAGAATAGAAAAAAAATACCACTGATGTGTGAATTGTTTCCATTACAATTTCTTATGTATTGATAATAATACGCTTTGGCTGTTCCAGATTCAGTGAATCCACATGAAAAACACTATTTCATATCCAGAGAGAAGGGAAAACATGTATGTTTATAGTCAATTTCTCAATATCTATTGAGTTTGGCCTTTTTCCAATACTGGCCTGCTGCGAAATTGAGTTTGACACCAATGAAATAGAGGACATTATCTCAGTTCAAATTATAGGACACTAACTGCAACAAGTTCTTCATATCATAAGATTCGAGAACATGTATTTGTCACATGACATTGCAGGCAATGACAGTGAAATGAAAGTGCAGACGCTCACAGTTGTGCAAAGTAAAATAAAATAATCCAGATGAAAAATAAGGCAGAAAAATAAAATATTAACAAAATGTTAACATAAAATAGAAATGTATAACAATATAAACATTTTAAAATAAAATAAGTAAAATAAAAGCAAGAACAACAATCAGCATCGTGAAAACTATATGTGCAGTATGTAGAAACAACCCAGAAATCGAACTGTGTTTACGCTAAAATGTTGTCTCTTCACAAAAAAAAAAAAAAAGAAAACTGCATCGGTGCCAAGAACTGCTAAAAATTAGACCAAAGAAACCCATTGCCATCACTGACCCTCACACTCCTCAGACTCAGTCGGGGTAAAAAAAAAGTCAAACAACATGCTGAGAATTTAAAACACACAGGACCTTTAAGCAGCCGTGTGAAAGAAATCCGAGCCATTATAATCAATAAGACATTGTGTAGAGCCACAGGGAGGTTAAATGCAGCTGAGGTGTGATTCCTTCCGCAAAACCTTGTTTGCTCCACGGGGGGAAGGAGAAATGAGGGCCGGTGCAGGGGGGTACGGTGACAGCAGGAAGACACCCTGCAAATATTTACTACGTTTATTTCTGTACACAAACCCTCAGTACTAGCAGCTCCAACTGATCCCACCCACGCACATGGCTGGCGGCGCAGGGCAGTCCCCAAGCACAGAGGAGTGTACGGTGCATATAGAGAGGCAGGCACACACACACACACACACACACACACACACTGCAGATGCAATACAGAGAGGATTTGTGCAGCATGCACCACTTAGCGGTAGCACTGGTTTATTTTGTGTATTACCATTAAAATACTGGTTAAGTTATAAAATATCACCCTGTTTACAATAGTTAAAAAGACACTCTAAAGCACCACAGAGGTGGATAATAACAATAAGCTGCATGACATTAGTGGGAAATCAGAACAGCACAAAAATATTTTACAGCCTATGTGACATGTCCATATTTTGCCTGAATAATTGTAAGACCGTCAGAAAGGAGTCTCCATGGACGATGATGTTTGCAGATGACATATATGGAATAAAACAACCAAAAGAGAACATAGAGGAGAAGGCTTGAATGAGTACGAGAACAGTGAAATGATGAGGTTACAAAGATCAGAAAAGGAGAAGATGCAGGAGTTCAGATACTGAGGATCAATGGTTCAGAGCAGTGGAGACTGTGGAAGAGAGGAGAAGAATAGAGTGGAGTCAGGATGGAACAATTGGAGAAAAGAGTTAGAGTGATCTGTGATAGAAGAGAGTCAGCTAAGGAGAAGGGACAGGTTTACAGGACAGTGGTGAGACCAGCCATGATGGATGGATTAGAGACACTAGGAATAGACAGAAGATAGGAGACAGCGTTGGAGTTGGAGGTGGAGGAGTTACAGATTCTGAGATTCTCTTTAGGAGAGACAAGGATCAGGAATGAGTTGATTAGAGGGACAACACAGGAAGGAGACAGGAAGGTTTTGGGAAAAAGCTAGAGAAGACGGATTGAGATGGTTTGGACATGTTCAGAAGAGGGACAGTGGATACATTGGTAGAAGAATGATCTTAGCGATGGAGCTACCAGGTAGGAGACAAAGAGGAGATTGATGGATGCAGTGAGGGAGGACATGGAGGTAGTTGGAGTTAGTGTTGAGGATACAGAGGACAGGGGGAGATGGAAATTGTTGACTCTCTGTGTCCCTGAAAAAAGGGACAAGCCGAAAAGACAAGAAGAAGAATTGTAATATGTTCATCACAGTAACATATTTTTTTCCAGTAAAGTACGTAATGTTTGCAACATTGAGTGAGTCGGCAGATGTGCACATTATTTGACCCGAGAAGCAAGACCGATGAACTGATTTATAACATTGGTAAACAGTTGTATTAGATGTTTGTGTTTATTTACCATCCAAGGCTCTGAACCTGATCTTAACCTGTAAAGTCAAAGCTTCAGGGTTTGCGTCTCTCCAAGCCATAAATTCACAATGTTTAAATAAAAATAAGCTTCTATTTGCTTCATTATATATACAGCCATATGACATGTATGAAGACTGGACCAGCTTGTTGACACCAACCAAATACTTAAAAATATACAAAGCCCTAACCTAAATAGGATCTCAAATGTGAGTTTTTTTCCCTAACTAACACAAGATTTTGAGCACTACATTCAGGTACCCTGAAAGATGGTGCTGACACCGAAACACGTCCCAATATGTCAACATAAACAAGTATAAACACACACCACAGTCACTCAGTTATCAGCAGCATCACTGGGATCTAATGTAAACTGAGGCTTGTTGTGTTTATCTGCTTTCTAACATAAATATTCCGAATATAAAAACGTGGGGAGAAATTTCCCTGCAACATTTGTGTGTGTGTGTGTGTGTGTGTGTGTGTGTAGCCTCTGCGGGCTCGGAGCCATCACAAACAAACACACCTCACATCATGATGCGGCGTGGGGGGAAAATAACGTTGTCTTTTATCAGTCACATGTTTGTAGTGTCGGAAAATGTTAGCAGGTGTGGACGGCAGAACGTGTAGGGTTTATTTCGATACATGACTGACGATAAATAGTTTAGTTGTACGTGTGTGTGTGTTTGTGTTGGCTTTTAGAAGGGCGGGGAAACATCCATGCAGGCGACGCCACCTCTCTCTCCCACACATACACTCTGAGTCTGTGATGCGTTCAGGTGCTTCTGAACACTCCTTTTTCCCGCCTGTCATTTTGTAGTTTTTTTTTCTAATCAGCATTGTTTCAATTACCTTGCGTTTTCTGGTCTCGGCTGAACCACTCCACACGAAACACTGATAAATGACCCTCAGGTTCTGCTTCCAGTTGTCCACTTTGAAGCCGTTGACATGGGGGCAGCCTGCGGGACTCATGGTAGTCACAGCATCCGGCTTCGAGTATCCAGTCGGGGCGACGAAACCCAGTTCGAAATAACCGAGAAACCTTCACCGTCCCCTGGTTAAAAGTGACTGGCTTTTTAAAAAAAGCTCGCCTGCCAAAAAGCTGCCCTCTGGCTAACTGAACATAGTCCTGGTCCTGGTTGCGGTAACGGCCACACACGCGGTAGAGAACATTGGTATATTTTAAAGATTATTCCATTGAGAAAAGAGTGACATTTTAAAATAATAAATGCGCAACAATGTCGTCAATGAAGCTTTTCAAATTTCACTCAGTTACATGTTAGCAGCCTGGCTAAAGTTAGTTAGCATTGGAATTTCAACTGTGGCTTTACACGGTGAGAAAACCCCGCCCTCATTCATAGCCGCAGGTCCAATGAGAGTCGACAACTCAAGGTGATTGACGTGTGCCAACTTTATAAGAGCAACCAAATCCCGCCCTCACAAGGAGGTCGCTGCACAGTTATTGGTGGAACTTCTCCCCCGCGAACCACATCCGCCCGAAGGACAACGTTGATTGGCTGCAACATAAATCAGCTTCACAATCAACCCAGAAGTGGAAGAATGATTCAAATTCACATCACAACAGGTTTAAAACAGGAAGATTAAAAACATAATATTGTATTCTTAAACAATTTATTATTAACAGATCCACACAATCGCAAAACTCAAGCTCCCAAATGATATGACAGTTTGGTTTCATCTACTCGCCCTCACTTGCAATAACAAGATGTCAAAACGGTTTTCTGTACAGTAATCTAGCGCCCTCTCGTGGATCCGGCCTAAAAAAGGGAAAGAAAAAAAAGAAACAAAACCAAAACAGTGCACCAGATTGTGAACAACTCCTGTCTTGTCGATGTTGGTCAAGGGTATGTACACGTGAACAGAGATGCAGGAGTTTCTACCCCTGATTATCTACAATCACAATCAGAAAAGCTTATACCAGTCTTTTACAATGGATCAGATTTATTCCCTGTAGGCGTCAGAATTTTTATCTAGCGTGTAAGTGTTCTCCACCATCATGCAGGAGAACCAAGAAAGCCCAAAAAACAGTTTTATGCACACATGTTTGGAACAAATAAGTCCAGTTTTTATTATTGTGGTTTCTGTTAATGTAGCATTGGCGCTCCAACCTGAACATTGATAAATAAAACACTGACAAAATGTTTTCTTTTTTTATCCTTTTTCGGTAAGGATCTTTACTTATCCTTTAGACACTGTGATAAACAACCAAATATTTTCATCATTTCACACACATTAGATTTTCCATGACCAAGTCCATATGTGATAAAATGGTTGTTTTTCCTCTTTAAAAAAAAGAAAAAGAAAAGAAAAAAAAAAACAACGAAAAACAACAAAAAAATCCAACTCATCCTGGGAACAACGTGTAGCAGTGGCGGCAGCATTCTGTCCCAGTTCAAGGCCCCTCAGGAGTAGCTTGATGTTTTGCTGCCAACATCATCTTCCTGTGAACCCATACTCTACAAAAAAAGGTGACATGTGTTAACAAGTTGGAAACATGAGAGGGCAACAGCAAAATAAACCTACACTTAATTTCAGAAATGGATTTTGTGTCAATAACCGACTGCATGACCTCGTAGCACATATTTCAATACATCTTTACCCCAAAATTAAAACATATATATAAATCTACTGTTAGCAGCAAGAAAGACCAACAGCTTTTCTAAGCTAGTAATTTTCAGTGTGATGGATGTGATGTTGCAAGGGGACAAAATATTATCCGTTTGACCCAGAGTAGGGAAATTGAAGATTTTTATTTATTTATTTTTTTTAGAATATCATGTTTATTGGAATTACCGTGTTATAAAACCTTCTGCCAAAAAAAAATAGCACAACTGACCTTCTGCACAAACTGTGGATTTACTGTAATTTCTTGATCCATAGACTTTAGTTTCTCGTCCAGCTCTATACATTTCAACATCTGAAAGGGGAAAATTGACAGTAGTTTATACAAATGATTAATACAAGTCTCATATATCGGGACAAAATGACAAAAATGAAAGTCTACCTCTTGGTCAATTTTGTGAAGCATAGCAGGGTTGTTGTATTTTTCAGGGTTGTCATGGAAGCAGACCATACCATCTTTTTGGTTAATGCTAGCATAGATCTCACCGTCTTCAATCTGTCAAGGCAAAAAAAAAAACCCCACAAGTATTAAAAGTAAAAATTATTTCTAATTTGTTATGAATGGATCTGATCAGACATCCTCTGTTAATTGTGTGGTGGATGTTCTTTTTTGCAAATAAGAATAATAAACAGCGAGTCAACAATTTCCATCTACCTCTGTCCCTTCAACTCTAACTCAAACTACCTCTATGTCCTCCCCCACTGCATCCACCAATCTCCTCTTTGTCTCCTACCTGGTAGTTCCATCGCTAAGATCATTCTTCTACTAATGTATCCACTGTCCCTCCTCTGAACATGTCCAAACCATCTCAATATGTCTCCTCTAGCTTTTTTTCCAAACCTTCCTGTCTGTGTTGTCCCTCTAATCACCTCATTCCTGATCCTGTCCATCCTTGTCTCTCCTAAAGAAAACCTCAGCATCTTTAACGCCTCCACCTCCAGCTCTGTCTCCTGTCTATTTCTAGTGTCTCTAATCCATCCATCATGGCTGGTCTCACATCTGTCCTGTAAACCTGTCCCTTCACCTTAGCTGACTCTCTTCTATCACAAATCTATGCGTCATAATTCTAATTATTTTGCCTGGCCTTTTGACCAACTTACCATGTGTAGGACGTATTTCTCTGCCTCCTGGGGACCTGACAGCTGCACTCGACTTGCCATGTCTTGTAAAGAAAGTGTGAGGAAAGTCTACAAGACAAAGCATCACAATAAACTAACAACCAAACACATTATAATATGATCATCAACCTGTACATTTTTCTCTGGACTCTTGTCTCACAGCACAACAGGCGTCACACGGCACCGACACCGGCAGACCCACCTTTGTTAGCCTCTGGATGTTCTTCTTGTAAAGGGAGGAGAGACATTGTTTGACCAGGCCTGTGTTGTTGTCTCGAGTAAACGTCTCGCTGTGTTTGGTGACCACGCTGCGTAGCTCTGCTGGGTTGTTGGTCGTGTAGACCTGCGCTAACTCGTGGTACGCGTTGCTCAGGGGCTGATGGGAGAGACCAAAGAGAGGACACAATTCCATTACCTGACTCTGTTCTATGAATACTTCAAAAAGTACTGATATATTACATTTTCCTGCAGAAAACTATTTTAAGAAAAAAAAAGTTATTCCTTTTTTTTCCAAGCAGATATATTTGTGGATGTTATCAGCCAGACTGTTCTTTTCTTTGACAGGAAAGCAACAACACCACAAATAACTACTGGCCACAACCACACTGTGGGAAGGAGCATCAATTACTGAACAATATCTCAGGCCTTGATGCACATGAGGTCCAGGTGTCACTGCTGCCAGCTAAGAAAAGGAAAACTCTACAATTGACTGTGGCTCTGTAGAGTATATGAGTATTAGGCTCATTGGATACTACTAGGCAGACGTAGCTAAACGCATCTTCTGCCAGGAAAAGTTCTTTTAGTCACAACATCAAACTCTGTGGAAGTAGATGTCCTTAAGCTTGTGAAGGAGTTCTTATCTTATCTTTTTACTCGACGTCAGCCTATCTCCCAGGATGTGGTAAAACAACTGATTCTTGTCATGTTTATCTGGAAAGCTTTGTGTTATGTTGCCAAAATACAAACTTCTATGAAAAAAAAATTCCGATGTCCAGAACTTTGGAACGTAAATGGTCCTCATAAGGAGGGCAATAACAAATGAATTGCTGTGTACATGGCACCATCCCTACACACGCCAGTGAGGTGTTATGTCACAATAACAAATACTTTCACTTTCAGTGGAACAAAGATCAATTCTGGTAAAAGAACTGATAAAAACCCAATAAAATCTCACTGTACTGTATCTTTATACATTCATGTCTACTCTATGGACACAAAGAAAGACATTCACACAACTGGACACAACTGAATGTATTTTAACTGTAAGAAAAAGGAAAAATCTAACTATAAAATCATAATCAAATTTTCACCAAATGGTCACTGGTGTGTATTCTGATGATTGTGTCTGTCTACTTGTCAGGATGAAGTTGTACACTGTGAGCAGATGAAGAGAGAAACTCACCTTGATGAATCTGCCTACTATCTGTGAGGTGTATTTGGGAAGCTGCTGTACTTTGCCGTGAAGAATAAGTGACACCAGGATGTATTTCTTATAGGCTTCCAACATGATGTGGCTCACTGCCATGGCTGGAGTGGTTATTGCCTAATAAACAAACAAACAAACAACAATCAATCAATCAATCATACATATCAGTTCTTTGCAACCAATCTGTTGCTTTTATCTCCTCTGTACTTTTATTTTGAAGAATTTGTTTCCTACGAAGCACATGGATCTGAGGATTAAACAGATCTAAAATCTGAAATTAAGTCTGGAATTTGTGATGGGGTAAAATATTAAAACTGTATATGACTGCACAAGTACCTGTTCATAAAAATACAGTGCTCTTTCAAAGTTTTTGAGGCCCGTGTAGATCATGCCACCGTAGTAGTAATAACATAAAAAGTGCTTTGCGTCGTAGGCTCCATTCTCCTTACAGATGTCCATCATGTCCATCTCCAAGAAGGGCAGGACAGGCTTAAAGCACTTTGCTAACAAACACAGCTGCAGAAACACAAGACAGACCCAACAAGTTATTGTACAACTGGGAAACCTAAGAATAGATTTCTAAAAATTGTGTAAATATATTTCAGACAAATAATAATGAAACTTTTTTTCTTTGAAATACATATAGATAAAGCTGTGACAAAAATGCTGATGATCATAATAATGAAAATGCTATGACTCACCTGACACAGGTCTGCGTGAACTGAGGTAAGTTGGTTTGTGTTCATCTGCATTTTGTCTATTGCCTGTTTTAAGATGACGACACCCCTCAATGGCTGTGTTGGAAGGACAAAAATGTATGAAGTCAGTGAGCTGCCTTCAACTGAAACAGTAAAAACAAATCTGTTGACTTTACCTGTTTACGTTCTACAAGAGCATTTGTCAATTGGTGGCAGAGGCCTGCAACTGGCAGAGGAGGAAGAAGGGACATAAGTGTTAGGATCAGATGAATTAATAGTGTAATAGAATCTACCTAGCAGTCGTGCAGGCCCCATGTCTATGTCATGGGACAGTAAATTGCAGAAAGAGTTTCAAGACTTGTACTGTACTTACAAGTGTCTGTTGCATATCTTATGTGTTCCCCATTACAGGTACTGATGAAGAGCTGAACTTGAGAGAAGAGCGTTTCAAAGTCAGGGATGTTTGGCATGGAGAACTTCACAAATCTGAAAATACAAAACCATCCTTCAGTTATACAGACAAACACAAGTGTGTTTTCTCCCCAAGTTGATAAATGTTTCCAATCTGCACACTTTTCCTTTCGACTAAATGCTGCAGAGTTTAAAAACATCAAACTTAATGCTGCGATACCACAAAGGAAGAAGTAACATGTTCAAATTCTCCTATATCTTATGTTTGTAAGTAAATGTAATCAGCTTTAGTTGCACTTTAATAAATTGTATGATTCATAATGTTATGAAAGGTTAATTATGATATAAAAGGGAACAAACACACTGGCAGGTCTCAATTGATGGCAATCAACATTCCAGTAGAAAAATAATACTTACAGCACAGCCAGTACACCTAAGGAGTGCTCCTGTATGTCCAAAGCCCCCAGCACCGTATCTAGGTGGGACAGATTTTTGGCCAACAGCTCCCCACTTTTGTTAATTAACTCACATAGTTGGGTCATCTGACCTGGGGGGCACAAAAAGACACATATACGTTCCCTTTTTTAAATATGGCGATATTAAACATAATATATTAATTTGTTCAAAGTTTGGAATTATTTACACTCAGTCCACTATCATTGTAACTATAATAGAGTAGAAGTTAATGTTAATGTGACATTAAAACGTATATTATTTAGTAAACAAACCCCAAAAGCTCGCTGTATTATTTTCTTGACCAGGGTTTATCAGAGTCCGTAGTGACTTATTTGTTACTGCAAAACAAACTTTATACTTTGTAGCAACGAGTAGCAGCTTTTCCGCGGGATGTGGTGTGTATTTAGCGTAATTCGATCGGTAAAGTGTCCTGTCAAGGCCTTGCAACAGAGGGAACGCCAGTTTGACTGACAGACGACTTCCAACCAATTACTGAAGTGTATTCACTTTGATATCCAATCAGGTGCAGCAAAGGCGGGACTACCGGTCGGCAGTCACCAGAAATTATTTTCAGGATGAAAAACAAAAAGTAAAAATTAGACATTTTGTTTGATTCAGTATATAGTTCAATGATAACATTGGCTTAACTATGGGGTATTGCACCTTCTAGTTACATTTTACAGAACTATCGCGGCCAAATAAAGTGTTTTTAGCGGTGTATTTACATGATAAAGCAAAAAAGGGGCTCCAACCAGTTTGGCTGCCTGGCTATCGGCAAGGCATTGGATAGCATACGCTAGCTCCCCGGCTAATACTTGCCACTCTTATTAGTTTATAACGCCTACCTTGCGCGGAGAGCTGCCGCACATTGTTCACAAACTGCTCCAATGCTGAAGCCATTATTTCCCGCGTCCAAAGTGGAGGTGATGTGCACTGTTTTTCATTCAAACGTCAGAAACAACTCCGTCCGGACAGAGACAGGGGGCCACACAGCCGCCACTGAGCGGAGCTATCGCGAGATTATACAACAGAAGTGACTGCAACGAGATTTCGGCACCGACCGTTGGATTCTTAAAGGGATAGACACACGGTACTCCGTACGAAAGACTCTATACATGCGCTCATTTGATTTATAAGTTTATTTATAAATTATTTATAAGTTGTATAACTATAAGTGCTAGTAAAAGTAGAAGTATTATAAGTAAACTAAAGCAAGGCCTTCTGAAACGTTTCATAAATAGAAATGTTTGTCATTTTGTGGCTCAGATACAAAACATGTTAATATTGTGAAAAATAAAATTTTTACATTATAATAGTGTGAATATCTCATAACATACATCTCGTGATTTACTCCTTTATACTTTTGTGTCACAATATAGTGTTTTCTATTTGCATTCAATTGAAGTAGTCGAAACCGGTCACTACAGTTTAGAACGACCATCATGTTATACTTATTTGTCCTTGTTTGCTTCGATTATGTGACTTATGTTTCTCGTATTTATTATTTTTAATACGTTCATAAATGGGTAAAAATACGTAGATTTATCAATTTATACCTTGACCCGTTAGCGCTACCCTATAGATTTTTTAAAAAACGTGATAGTTCACACTAACTTAAAAGTTATTCATCTTGATATGAAAATGCAAGCAAAGAAATATTATCGGATTCGATGATCAAACAAACTCATTTAATAAAGGCAATGTTGCGTAAAATGATTTAATATATCGTAGTAGGAACAAAAATGTGTACAGAACTACAGTAAAACAACTACAGAGTAATATTCGAGGAGTGAGTCCTCCTTCTGTTGTTACACATCTTTGTTTGACAGCGGCTCCAGTACAGTTTGAACTCTTTGCTGCTGTTGCTCTTTACCACCGCTGGTGCTATTGCATTGGAAGCGGGTTTTTATTGTTGTCCAGTCCCTGTCAGTCGCTGCGGGACCTCTTGATTGTTCATGGTAGCTAATACACAGTTACCAACGACACCAACAAGCCCCGTCAACACTGTAACCAGTAGAATGTCCGATATTTATCTGACCTGCCCCGCTGCGGTGCTGCTAACTATTTAGCGGAAGTTAGCTTGGCCTGAGTTTCACTAGCAGACTTTACAATTGGGAAAAAACACTTCATGAAACGTATGACATTAGATGTTAAAGTGTCCTAAACGCCGTGTCGTTTTTTGCAACTTTCATGCGCGCTTTTATCCGCGGTTCTCCGCCTGGACAGTCATCACCAACCACTGCTACCGCTACGTCAACAGTGAGCGATGTCGGTGTCCGCTACAACCCGCCTACTCGGCAGAGGGAGAGCCCTTATCCTTGATCCGTTTAAACGGATTTCCGTCAACATGTCCTCCTCACCGGCTCCCTGCGGTAAGCGGCTGCGGGTTCTAGTGGACATGGACGGAGTCCTAGCGGATTTCGAGGGGGGGTTCCTGAAGAAGTACCGGGCCAGGTACCCGGATGAACCCTTCATCAGTGTGGATGACAGGAGAGGGTTCTGGGTGTCAGCCCAGTACGGAAAACTGAGGAGCGACCTGTATGTAAGTACACATACTACATATACCGGTAATATAATACCGAATTCGGTAATAAATGTTTATATAACAAATACTATTAATTGTCAGAAATAATTCATTGTGTAATTCTATATTTTTGGACATACTTAATGTGTCCTAAATCTACAGTACTAATTTTTTATGGCCTACCAGCAGGGGGTGGTGTTGACATTAATTTATTTTTACATACTATAAATTCTGTTGTTTATGGCCAACTTATTCTCTTATTTGTTGTTTTTTTTAACACTTCGTTTACACACTTTTTAGTCCATATTAGTAGAAGACCTATCACTTTTAATGGTGTGTCTGTGCCTTAAATGCAGGAAAAAGCCATCAGTATCTGGGAGTCCAAAGACTTCTTCATAGAGCTGGAGCCTCTACCTGGTGGAGTGGAGGCCGTCAAAGAGATGGCCAAGATGGATAAGTAAGTATTTAACAAACAGTTACTGTTGTCTGAGATCGTGTGTTCAATACAATGTAACATAATATAAATTAAATCATATTGTTTTGTATTCTCTAATACCGGAACTACATCTTAGTCCTGCTCGTAAGGAAAAGCGAAAGCAAAGATTTGAAATTATGGCACCACAGTGACATCTAGCGGTATGTAGAATAAATAACAGAAGAAAAAAGACAGTTAAGTGTTTTATGAGGTGTTTACATTATTAGTTTAACGCAGTTATCTCCCCTATACAGGGTTGTCATATGTTTTCATTAAACTTCAACATTCTCAATGGATTAAATAAATCACCAGTGTTAACCTGTTCGTCAGCCACCGTTCAACAGCTGGTTCAGAATATTATTTCTAGGCATTATTAGGTCAAAACAAATGTTTACATGAGTGTAGGGAATAAAATAGGAGGGAATGTGAGGCTGTGTTTGTGCGTGTCGTCTATTAACAGTCTTCACTTTTGTTATTTATTATTTGTGCAGTAATCAGACTTTATATAAATATAAATAAATAACGTTATAAATGCTCGCTTTTCATTTCCTCTTGTTTTCACTGGCGAACAACACAGAAAAATAACCTCTGAAAATAGCAGCTGCTCTTATGAAACAGTATTTATGTTTGGAAATGAATGTCTCCCGTAGGCCACAGGAACAAGAATGAAATACATTTAGAATCATATTTAATCCTTAATGGCAGGTTTATAAATAAGAAGCAAAAAACACCTAGTCCAGAAAAGATGTCAGGATGTGTACAAAGAGGAAAAAAATAATCATCGGTCGTTCAGTGAAGCAGGTTTAAGACAGGTGAAGGAAAATGTTTACAGGACAGTGGTGAGACCAGCCATGATGGATGGATTAGAGACACTAGGAATAGACAGAAGACAGGAGACAGAGCTGGAGGTGGAGGAGTTAAAGATGCTGAGTTTAGGAGAGACAAGGATGGACAGGATCAGGAATGAGGTGATTTGAGGGACAACACAGACAGGAAGGTTTGGAGAAAAAGCTAGAGAAGACAGATTGAGATGGTTTGGACATGTTCAGATGAGGGACAGTGGTTATATTGGAAGAAGAATGATCCTAGAGATGGAGCTACCAGGTAGGAGACAAAGAGGAGATTGATGGATGCAGTGAGGGAGGACATGGAGGTAGTTGGAGTCAGAGTAGAAAATGGAGAGGACAGGGTGAGATGGAAAATGTTGACTCGCTGTGGCAACCCCTGAAAAAGGAACAAGCCAAAAGGAGAAGAAGAGGTTAAAGACGGAATCTTTAAATCTAAGAAAAAAACTAAAGTGACTAAGACCTTGTGCACCTATACTGTATATCTAAAAGGAACCATCTGGGACACTGATCCAGGTCAGTTGAACCCAGACTCCCACCTGTGTTTGCATCTACATTAATGTATTCAGCAGATGGTTTTTATATTAAGTAATTTCTCAGGTGAGGAATAACAATCAGGTTACAGTGACACTCTTGTAATGTGTGAGAAATGAGGTCTTCACTGAACCAGAACCGCAGTAAATCTCATTACATTAAACAGACGCTTTTATGCAAAGTGTGATGAACCATCAAGATACAGTTGGTCATGGGAAATGAAAGTACAGTAAGGCATAGGGCAGGCATGAGCAAACTAAGGCCCAGGGGCCAGATGTGGCCCGTGGTGGTCTCAAATGTGGCCCGCCAACCTTGTCCAAATTAGATAATTATTTACATTTATCAGGGGGGTGACGATTCACTCACATAATGATCCGATTCATATCTTGATTCACAGGCTACGATCCGATTCAGGAACGATTCATAAAAAATATTAAACGATCGATCCAGTTCGATCTGATTTGTGTCAGTTTGATCCAAAACTATTATTTTGAACACCCCTAATATATATATATATATATAAAATGTATATTAGGGGTGTGACGATTCACTCACATAATGATCCGATTCATATCTTGATTCACAGGCTACGATCCGATTCAGGAACGATTCATAAAAAGTATTACACGATCGATCCAGTTCGATCCGATACGGTTCAGTTCGATCCAAAACGATTAATTTGCACACCCCTAATATAAATATTATCATTTTTAATTCTGCCTATTCGCTGCGATAATGCATCTCCCTAGTAGATGTCCTTAAGGTTATTAAAAATGTAGGATTTTAGGTTTTGTACATGACTATTACATGGTATTTATCTTATCCATCTTTCTGCTCTGGACTCGGCCCCGGTGTCCAATTTTAGGACAAATTGTGGCTCAGGAACAAGGTTTTCAGGCACTCGTGTCTCCGCCCATCTCAATTGAGACCTCGTCAACGTCTCAAAACAAACCGAAACAACAACTCGACTTTTTTTTTAATGTATCACTTTTTCCCCAGTGTTTTCTCTGATTCTATGTGAAATGTTTTTTTTGTTTGTTTTTCCTGTTCACAGCACAGATGTCTTTATTTGCACCAGTCCCATTAAACATTACAAACACTGCCCATATGAGAAGGTAGGACGGTGAACAACACCACAACTGTGTCACTGTGGAAAGAGCTGCTGCTGTTTTCTCCTCCTAAAAGGACGGTGTTGTCTCTCTCTCTCTGTGTTTGTCCAGTATGCCTGGATAGAGAAGCATTTTGGTTACGACTTCCTGGAGCAGGTCATCCTGACCAGGGACAAGACATTAGTCAGTGGAGATCTGCTCATAGATGACAAGCCCGACATCCTGGGTGAGAAAATACTTTTTTAATAATCGCAGGTGGTCAAACTAACCCTAAGTTATGGCTGTTTTGCTTCTTCCTTTCCCTCACACACACGTACAGTTGAGATCTGTTAGAATGACATGAATGAAAGACATTCCGAGCGTGTGAGTAAACACTGAGATGTGAACAAAAGGGAAAGAACACGTTGAAGGGCGCTGATTAAATAACCTGGATTGTGTAATGAATTGTAGGTGTTAATAAACATAAACTTCGCGTCCTTCGGTTCTGTCACGTCTCAGCCTCGTGACTCAGACACTTCTGGATGTAATTTTTTACATAACTGTGTTCCCGACCAGGCGTGGAGTCCAAACCAGACTGGGAACACATCCTGTTCACCGCCTGCCACAACAAACACCTGACCCTGGGACCCTCGGTGAGACGTCTCCAGTCCTGGTCGGACGACTGGAGGGCCATCCTGGACAGCAAGAGGCAGTGATGTCAGCGTGGTGTTTCCACGAAAGAGAAGAGCGACAGAGGTGTGGATTTCTTAGTAACTTCTGGAGGAGTGACAGAAAAAAAGTTGGTAAGAAATCTGGAGAAAAGAAAGATGGAAAAAAGGAAAATCAAGAATCTGGTGGTTGCTTTATGTTTGGGAGATTACTCGACTGGACCACCAGGTGGCAGTGTGAGACCGCACCAAATCTCCAGCAGCAGCACACAGTGCTTTGACTTTAGTTGATATTTTCGCTTTTTTTTTTAGACTTTTTTTTTTTTTTAAATCACTTGTTGTTGTCAGATTTGTCAGCACAGCGTTAGACCGATGACTGTCTCACTCCACTCCAACGACAGTTATCACAGATTTTCACAACGTTACACATGTGCAATACAAAAAAAAAACAAACAAGCAAACAGAAAAACCATAACACAAAGGTGGTGCTTCATGTTTAACTTCAGTTTGGGGAGTTTACCTGACCACTGTTGACAGTCGTAATATGCACAGATATACACATACCTCCTCATCACCTGGGTGCTTATGTACTGTAAATACACATATATACATATATATCATGTTTTTTTTTTGTTTTTTTTTTAATTCAAAAAGGCAAAAGCTACTTTAAGTCAGATTTGCGTAAAAGAAAAAAATAGCCAAAAAATTTATGTCATTCCTATATGACAAATAAAAAACCCCAAATCTAAAGTTCTATGTTCTAATGCAGCGTTCCCCAACCTTTTTTTTTTCCGCCACGGACCGGTTAAATGTCTCGTACTATTTTCACAGACCAGTCGTTAAGTTGTGGCAGATAAATACCCCTTAACAATGTTAAATTCTGAAATATTTTCCTACCTATAAAATCTTCCTACCCAAAATAACTGCATGCACAGAACAAGGATTTCTCAAGTCCACACAGCCTATAATTTTCTGCTACCAGATGGAATAGCCATTTTATTGGTCAGTAGGAAGGAAAAGGAAACATTTTTTCTCTGCGGCCCGGCACCAATTCACCCACGGACCGGTACCAGTCCCCGGCCCAGTGGTTGGGGACCACTGTTCTAATGAATCAATGTTTAAGAATAATTTTTGTGAATTAGAGAAAAAAATATATATAATAAGATGATTAGAGAGAAATTTTATTTTTAAATAAGCTGAGAATTTGTTTTTTTCAGATTCAATTTGATTTTGTTTATTTTAAATACAAAAGTTAAATAAGCTTTTATTATATTTTAGATCTTGTAAATTGTTGTCTTTTAACCAAATCAGTTTGAACTGCAGACCTGTTAGAGTCAAGTGTTGGTCAGAGGAAATGTGTAAAGTCTTCTGTTTATTGTTGCAGTAGCTCTGTCATGGTTTAGGGCTGAATTCAGATGCTAAAGTCAATGATGAGACTGTGAGAACCTCTACAGAGCCTGGAACTAACCTGGTGTGAGATCAGGTCAATCAGAAGAACACTATAGGAGTCTTCCTCTGCAGACCTGCTGCCATAATCCCAGGGATTACCTGAAAAAAAAAGAAAAAAGAACTGCATCCAGGCCAATGTCAACACATCCTGTCTTAACACTAATGGTCGTATCGTACTGTAAAAAAACACATTTTTAAAAGCTGTCGTCACATGTAATTCTCTGCGAATGCATGCGAGCTCCACTCGGGCATTTTTATTTTTTTTTTCTGTGTTTGTATAATTTTTGCTTTTTCTTTTTGGAACAAACCTGTGTCGTGGTGTTTGTGATCAGATGTTGTTTGTGCAGACGGCAGCGTTTCTGTCTCTTGTTTTTCTTCCACCTCAGCTCAGGTTTTTCTTTACGGAACATTTTAGTGTAATTTGCAAAAAAAAAAGAATAAAACTCAGCAGTGGCAGCAGCTCCGTGAATTCTTTGGTGTGAATGTTATTCCCCACTGGAGGGATCTGTTATAAAATCATCAGTAACAATGACTAATGCTCTACCAAGAAAACCCATCCATCTGACCTGAAATGTTCCAGACAAACGTACTTTTTTGCTCAATTCAACCCTGAATGAAGGAGTTTGAGACCAAGGCGATAAATAAAATTCTATAATAGTTCTTAAAATCCCATGGGGACATGTTTACACTGTCCTCCTCAAGCTTTACCTGTCGGTGTCATGAGGACGTCACCACAGTCGACGTAACGGAGTCTCGACTCGCAGTAATGATCGTGAGACGTCAGAAATGTCTCATTTAATGATCGTCTTTGAATGTCTCATAAACTCTCAGCTCCGATTGTTCCAGGAATCTAAACAGGATTGATTCCCAAAGCTTCCTGCTAAGTAGTCGCTCCTTAATGAAACCCGATCAACATGGAGCTGGTTAAAAACCTGGACCTGAGGAACACAAAGAAGAACATCACAGACATAGAGACGATTATGATTTTCATAATGACATAATCAATTCCAGGAAAGGCAAATATATATATGTACACAATATAGATTTCCTACAAATATGACATATTGGATGTACAAACCATGGTGATATTTTGACTTCTGTGTCACAGTGGGGACTGAAAAGACACAAGATCAAACAGAAGGAGCATTGGAGTGAACATAAATAAATAAATGATGTTTAAAAGTCCTGTAGTTCGGTTAAAATGCTAAAATTCAACGTGTCCCTTTTTTTTAGGGGTAACCACAGTGAGTCAACCACTTACTCTGTCCTCCATGTCCTCCCTCACTGCATCCATCAATCTCCTCTTTGTCTCCTACCTGGTAGCTCCAT
>JAFBJS010001479.1:182713-192846 GCA_016785265.1 Paraplagusia blochii
GTCAAGTCATGTTAAATAAAAAATGCATGATGGATTAATATGACTGCCTTGAGTAAATTTGTGATGGAAATAAATGTAAAAAAATTTGATTTTTTATTAGCAAATGGATTAAGTTTCAATTTTAGCTTTGATTCTTCTGAGAATAATGTTGGTACCGAACTATAATTGATATGACAAAAACTGAATCAAAAAACCAAAGCGAATCATGAATTGAATCGAATCGAACCCTTGTGAATCGAATCGAATCGAACCCTTGTGAATCGAATTGAAACGATTTAGAAAATTTGAATCAATACCCAGCCCTAGTGGAGACTGCTGGCCCTGAGACCAAGTAATGGATTCACAAATGAAAATTACCGTCCTACCTTCACATGTTTAAATATCACCTACGGACCCTACCCTAAGATCTCCCATCCTTTCTATCCTCCTAATAATCTTCCTTATCTACATCATCACCTCATCTACCGACTTAGCATAGCTATCTAATGATCCTTGCTTCTTTTCCAACTTCACAACCTTCTCTTCCTGCCAACAGCCTACCTAGTTTAATCCTAACTACCTATTTGTCTGACCTACCTAGCTATTCTAGGAAACACCTCCCATACGTTCCATGGACTGAATGGGGTCTTTCTGGGGTCCAATAAACCTTGCTAATTTAGTTAGTACCTAGTTTTACATCCAGTCTAGGCTAAGTGGTACGCAACCTGATTTATCCCAATTTCTCCTCTTATCTCCCAAGAACGTGGCTAATGCACAGACCAGAGACCATTTACCTTCTTAGCTATTCTAGGAAACACCACCCATACATTATTCTTCTACTTCTCCTTTCGGCTTATCCCGTTTTTCGGGGGTTGTCACACTGAGTCAACAATTTCCATCTCCCCCTGTCCTCCGCATCCTCAACTCCAACTCCAACCACCTCCATGTCCTCCCTCACTGCATCCAAAAATCTCCTCTTTGGCCTTCCTCTTTGTCTCTTACCTGGTAGCTCCATATCTAGCATTCTTCTCCCAATATCACACAACACATCCACTCTTCTTCTCTGCATCATGTCAGCTAGCTCCCTACCTTTCCCTGTCATTGTACCTACATTCAGGGTTCCCACTTTCAGACCAACACTTCTAACCTTCCTCTTTTCCCTATTTGTCTTTATCAATCTTGCTCCTCTTCTTCTTCTTTGTCTTCGACCAACAGTAGTCCAATTTCCAACAGTACCCTGTAGGTTAACAGCACTGTTGGCGGTCGTTGTTAACCCAGGCCCCGATCAATTCGGTATGGAAATCTTTTTGTGGTCTTGCATCTTAGATTTGGCTAAATGTTTTTACGTCGGACGCCCTTCCTGACGCAACCCTCACCATTTATCTGGGCTTGGGACCGGCACTAAAAAATACTTGCTTGTGCCCCCTAGTGACTGGGATATCTCCGTTCCAAACGGAGATAACATTCCATGGACTGAATTGGTCTCGGGTCTGCAAAGCTTCAGGTTCTAATCACCTACCTAAAATCACCTGGCCTTTCTATCTTAACAATCTTCCTAACCTCCCTCACAAGAGCATCGACCAAGTTACAATACCCATCTAATAAACCTTGCTAATTTAGTTAGTACCTAGTTTAGTCCTAACTACTTTTTCGTCCAGACTGGTGGAAATGGTACGCAACCCGATTTAACCCTAGTTCTCCTCTTATCTCCCAAAGAGGTGGCCAACGCACAGACCAGAGACCATGTATCTGACCTACCTAGCGATTCTTGCAAACATCTCCCATACGTTCCATGGACTGAAGTGGACAAGGCTTCAGGTTCTAATCCACCAGCTGCCAGGTTGCCACTGAGGTGCTCTGATCATAGCACCGTCCGCCACATAACTTCCAGTGGGCTCACCAACCACAGGGAGGCACCCGGTACAGAGCAGTGTGATTTGGGTGGCAGTTGTGGAGACCGCTGCCCCTGAGAACCAGATAAGCTAATGAAGATGAATGAAAAACGTGGCGTCTACGTGTTGTTTGGTTCCACGTGCTAATTTTAACCCACCTACTGGATCTATATCGGTCACACGTGTGTGTGTGTGTGTGTGTATGTTGACTCTCTCCTGCCAAGGCTTCTCACACTGACGTCTTTTGTTGAACAGATTGAGGTTGCTGCACGGAGAAGCGCTGAAGGCACGCTGCCAGTCCGACCACAGCAGATTGAGAGTCACTGCGTTCGGCCGGACGTAAATGGAATTCCACCATTGCTACGGTGGAACAGTGGGGGACACGAGCACACACAAAATGACGCTGTGTGATGTCATCAGACAGTAGGAGACCAGGTCTGAGCAACAGAAACAGAAACAGTGACTGTTCCACCCTGAAAACACTGACCGGTCCTCACTCATTCAATCATCTTCACCCTCTTTTCTGTTTCTACCTGGTAAGGGCAGCAGTCTCCACCACTGCCACCCAAATCACACTGCTCCACCCATGAGCCTTGTAGGTTGTGACCCCACTGGAACATATATTGAATTTAAGCTCAAACACCACAGTGGCAGGTGGTTGGTTTCTAACCTAAAACCCTGCAGAACCAAAAGGCCCGGTCCACCACACCAGTCCTTCCAGGTAAAATATTCAAACTAGGGGGCGGGGATCACTGGGGTTCATGGGTTTACAATCAAAAGTAAAGATTTAGAAGAATACTGTACAGCAGGGGGTCTCAAACTGTGGCCCGTGGGCCATTTGCAGCCCGTGGAACAATATCTTGCGGCCCCCACCTTGATGTGAAAGTTGCCAACCAGAAACCAACCAGAACCTCGGGGACACATTTTGCCGCCATCCACACAATAATTTCCACGTTACAGATTTTCCTTGGAGTTAGGATTTGATGTATTGTCAATCTAGTGCATGGGCTTCAAACCCCCGGCACGTGGGCCATTTGCGGCCCATGGAACGATATTTTGCGGCCCCCCACCTTGATGTGAAGGTTGATTTTATAGATTTGTTCTCCACATTTTATGGTAAATCCTATAGTTCTCCAAACCCCTGATCCACAGCCTCCTTCTGGTTCAGTGTTGCATTTTTTTTCTTCTAATCTAAATATCTCTGGGTGAGACTTCTACTAATTCCTCTTCAATGCCAACAGGTAAACATCTCACCACTGCCCCCTGGAGTGAAGTGTAAGTACTGCCATCATTACGCGCACTCAGTGTTTCCACTCAGTAGCCATACTGGTCATGTTACTGCATGATTCAAATCGTGAGATCTGAGCTGACATGGTTTACGACAGATAAATTTTGTGTCGGCCTTAATTCAGATGCATCGCAAAAGGCTGGAGAACGTGCACGAGAACTCGCCGCTAGATTGGCTAATCCTTAAAACGTGAAAAGTTCAGACACAGTTGCTGATTGTCTGTTTGACTCCAACTGTAATCAAAAATTACCAGAGCAAATGATTGATGAAACCTTTATCCTGGTCCTGTGAGAATGTTAAAATGTTGATACAAACAGGTCAACAATCGTCAAGGTAGACAAAGTCCTCTAACCTCACTGTACACTGTAAAATACTACAAGTTCGACCAATGCACACATCAAAACATCACAAATTAAATGTATTTTTCAATTAAAGTAACCATCGACTGTTTATGTTTATCAGAAAGCAGTGGGTGCCAAAGTGGGGGGCAGTTGCAGTGAAGGCCAAGACAAAATACATCTGAAGAGAGGGAGCGTGATCTCAGACCAACGTCACTGTTGTCATTGACGGTTCTGCAGAACTAAAGATAAAAGCTCCGTTTGAGATGTTTACAGAGCTTCTCCGGGCTTGGACCAATCACAGTCTTTCAGCTCCAGACGTCGGCCCACGCTCCGGTGCTGAGATGGGTCTTGTCAGTCCACATTCACTCCCACTTAATGACTGCAGAGGCATGTGTGCCCGTGCACAGAGACAAGTCTCTGACCAGAGAGAAAATGAATTTCTTTTTATTCTCGTTCAGAGGACGATGGTTTTTCCTGGAAACAGTCCAGTCGCTGCATGGTTCTGTTCTTTAGCTGGTTAACAAGCCGTCGACTTCACTGCACCAGTTATACGGACAGTTTTTAATTGCTTCAAGTGAGACATTTGGTTGCTAGAGCTCGGTTGCTAGGTATTAATATTATTCTCCTTGGATGAGTTATAGAAACACAGTCTGTGTAATTGAGGAAACTATCGGCCCACAGAGAGGGATGACATTCAACAATTCTTAGTACATGAAGATACTCAATATTTTAATTATCATCAGAAATAACTCTTAATTCTCACATAAGTCAATTATTACCATAAAAATGAATATATAATTTATATTAGTGCATCATAAGCTTGGCTTTGCGGAGCTAACAGGCAGCAGCTTTGTGTTTTTAGCTACACTCAAGGCCGGATTAACAGAATAGGTTTGGGGGCAGTTGGTGGCCTAGTGGTCAAGGAAATGGACTGAGGTGCCCTGAGCATGGAATTGTCCCCACACACTATGGTGATGGGTTAAATGCAGAGGCATAATTTCAAAATTCTTGAAAGGTACTCCAAAAGGATTGACAAAAGTCTAAAAAAAAAAAAGGTGTGTGGGTTGCTGTACCAGGCCTCGCCACCAGGGGCCTGGGGTTTCAGGTTGCTGAGGTAGGTAAAGGTAGGTAAATATTATGGTTGTTCAACGTCTAGAAATATGCTACCACCTTTAAAACAGAAGGTAGGTAAATATTATGGTTGTTTAACATCTATAAAAATATGCTACCACCTTTAAAACAGAAGGTAGGCGGATATAATGGTTGTTTAACATCTGTAAAAATATGCTACCAATTTTAAAACAGACGATGGGGAATTATTATGCAAAGGAAAAATATCAGATATTAATTAAAATTTTCGCTACAGGCAGGAAAATACTACAGGTAGTAAAATACTTCAGAACAACAGCAACCACACGCACAGTCAGCATGGGGACACCATATGAAGGGCCTAATTTGTAATTAGTCCCAGGCCCCAGATAGCGTTAATCCGGCCCTGGCCACAGTAATCGACATTAGCTTTTTATATAAAGCATGTGAGCAAATCAACAAAATGTTTCTCCATTTGGAACAACGCAATCTCTGCAATCTCATCACTAGCACATCAACCAGCACAGCCTCGACACTTTACGTAAGGAGTTCCTTGTCCTCCACTTCTTGGAATCGCCTTTGGCATGAAATGGAGTATTTTCCACTTTGTTTATTGACCATTTAGTCTGGATTTCTTATTTATCCTATAAAGCAGCAGCTAAATGAATTAGCTGCTGCTTGTTACTTTATTTACTGTGCAGACACTCCAGACACTTCTATATCGGTCAGACGGACCCGCTTACGTTTGTGCAAAACTGTTTTCAATTCCTGTTGCAAACTGTTTGTGCAATAAGAGCAATAGACGATGCAGTCGATGTGGATCAACGGATGCACCATCCGTGACGTGAACGAAGCATTTGGGGTTTTTGTTTTTTTTATTTTTTTTTCCTTCTCTCCAGATCACACGGTCTACACAAAGCACGGTGTGTTCAAGCTGCGACCCGAGGTCTGCTGAATGTGATTTCATAATTCTCCTGCCCTCTTCTACCTTGGCTGAGAAGAACACTTATCTGTAATTTACTAAAGAGATGATTCAGCCTGGAGAATTAATGCTATAGTGGCGCGCACAGACGCAAAGGTTGGCGTCAGCGCGTTTGCGTTGGTGTAAGTCACCGTGACACGCTCTCCGCTAATGATGGAAAAATAGAATAAATGTTAAAGGTAAAGGAGATCTTGATTTATTGTTTTCATCATAACTGCAAACTCAGCAAAACATCTAAAAGTCCAGGTTCTATTGCAGTGTTAGTTTGTCTCCAGTGTCATCCTGGACCTCGGCAGCAGATCTGGAGATAGTGGCTGAGAGGGTGAGGAGGGTCATGAAGAATCCAGTCCCAACCATGACTGTGAAATTGTTATCAGGCTCAATGTGCTGTTTGGACAGGACGTGAAGCTCTCGGAGGCAACGAGAAGAAAAGGATCTGTACGATGCACGTTGCGGTGACGTCAGGCGCCGGTCGTCCACATGTCAACGTGACATCTGTATTGTTCGCCGTCACGCTGCTCCGTCACGGTCAGTTGGATTTAAAGTGTTAAAACAATGGAAAGGACTTTATGACCCTGGTGTTCCCCTCCTGGGAATGTTTTTTTCAACTGATCCAAATGGAAGGTACGTTCAGCCACTTGTTCTGGTCATGTGACCACATCTAGACTTTCTGGAAGGCGGTTCTTCCCGTGACCCAGGATAATTCACTGATAAATATTTTTGCCGTTCCCCAGGGTCACACGCGCCCCCTCTCAGCATCGCACCATGCCCCCCACAGGGCCACGCCCCAGACTTTGAGAAGCACTGCCTTAACCACACTTCATTTTGGGACATATGATTCAGCCCCATCACTTTGACATAAAATAAAACTCTCCCGATCTGAACTCACAACTTCCTGTCTTCATCTTTTCCCGTATGCAAAAAAGATTTTTCTCTAAAGTTGTTTCAACAACATCCAATGGCATTAGATTAAAAAACCCAGGAGACGGAGCTAGAGGTCAGGGAGTCCTCTTTAGGAGAGACAAGGATGGACAGGATCAGGAATGAGGTGATTAGAGGGACAACACAGACAGGAAGGTTTGGAGACAAAGACAGAGAAGACAGATTGAGATGGTTTGGACATGTTCAGAGGAGGGACAGCGGATACAATTAGGGCTTGGTATTGATTCAAATTTTCTAAATCGTTTCGATTCGATTCACAAGGGTTCGATTCGATTCAATTCACGATTCGCTTCGGTTTTCGATTCAGTTTTTGTCATATCAATTATAGTTCAGTACCAACGTTATTCTCAGAAGAATCAAAGCTAAAATAGAAACTTAATCCATTTGCTAATAAAAGANATCAGGAATGAGGTGATTAGAGGGACAACACAGACAGGAAGGTTTGGAGACAAAGATAGAGAAGACAGATTGAGATGGTTTGGACATGTTCAGAGGAGGGACAGTGGATACAATTAGGGCTTGGTATTGATTCTTATTTTCTAAATAGATTCGATTCCATTCACAAGGGTTCGATTCGATTCAATTCACGATTCGCTTCGGTTTTCGATTCAGTTTTTGTCATATCAATTATAGTTCAGTACCAACATTATTCTCAGAAGAATCAAAGCTGAAATTGAAACTTAATCCATTTGCTAATAAAAAATGTATTTTTTTTACATTTATTTCCATCACAAATTTACTCAAGACAGTCATATTAATCCATCATGCATTTTTTATTTAACATGACTTGACCCAAAGTTACAAGGCAGACTCTTTAGATCTTTAGATTTTAGATTTTAGTACCATGTTGCTTCCACATTTGTTTTACGTGCGAGTGTGTTAACTCGCACGTAACCACGTAAATACGTAATCACCTGTGGTGCATGAGTTCACGTAAAGTTGTTGGGAAAAGAAGGAAAAAAAAAGATCGAATTTTGGATTTATGAATCAATATTGTCCTATTAACAAAAAAAATCGATTAAAATCGATTAATCAATTTTTTAACCCAGCCCTAGATACAATGGTAGAAGAAGGATCCTAGAGATGGAGCTACCAGGTAGGAGACAGAGAGGAGATTGATGGACGCAGTGAGGGAGGACATGGAAGCATAAAATCGGACGACTAATACGTACAGATGATTGTTTCAATGATGCATCATAAGAATTCACAATTAATCAAACTATACGCACACACACACACACACATGTATATATATATATATATATATATATATATAAACATTTCACAGAAAAGAAAACATACATTTCTCAGATATTTCTTGGTAATAGGAATAAAAGGACTAATCAATGTCACGCCACTGATAATGAAATGTTCCGGACCCTGTGCTGTAGAGAAGATGAAGAACAAAAGAAATCCCAGGGCCAAAGTCTGAACTTCACACCCTGTTACTTCAAGAGAATTATGGGAGACCGATTACAGCCACTGTATCATTTTTTAAATATTATCTTATTGTTTTCATATATTTGAATTAGATGAACAGTAGAAAAACAATTATGCAAATAAAACAAACAAATAAGAGCCCTTTCCACACAAACATTGAGCACTGCTATATATCTCAACAAATGTATATATACAAATATACATATGCATGTCTTCTTCTTGACCTTTCCACTTGTCCCTTTGTCAGGGGTTTCCACAGCGAGTCAACAATTTACATCTCACCCTGTCCTCTGTATCTTCAACTCTAACTTCAACTACCTCCATGTCCTCCCTCATTGCATCCATCAATCTCCTCTTTGTCTCCTACCTGGTAGCTCCATCTCTAGGATCATTCTTCTACCAATGTATCCACTGTCCCCTCTAATTACCTCATTCCTGATCCTGTCCATCCTTGTCTCTCCTAAAGAGAATCTCAGCATCTTTAACTCCTCCACCTCCAGCTCTGTCTCCTGTCTATTCCTAGTGTCTCTAGTCCATCCATCATGGCTGGTCTCACCACTGTCCTGTAAACCTGTCCCTCCACCTTAGCTGACAGATCACTATATCATCTGCAAACATCATGGTCCATGGAGACTCCTGTCTGACCTCATCTGACGATCTGTCCATCACTAATGCAAACAAGATTACGACAAATCCAGTTAGATCCACAAACCATGACAATATGAACATTTTTTTATCGACTTTTTGGATCGACTTTTAAAATTTAAAAATAAACTTTTCTTTGCACACCTTTGATTAAGAGACAGACATTTATGAAGACATCAATAAAAACTAGTGTTTTTGTCGTTTGTATCCGTCTGTCCTCAGGAACCAGAAAGGTATGTGGAATTTCTCTGTCTCCTTCGGAACTTCCAGGAAAGAAAGTCCCCAACAACATCAGACCAGTCCAAACCAGAACTGAGCAGTGACACCATCACAGGCTGCCGTCATAAACCCCTCCACGGTCTCTCCTCCGCCTGCAATCCACGGTTGTTCGGCATCAAAATAGGTGACGCACGACTCCGGGGCGGGTTGATAAGAGCCTGACAGTAGGTTCAGTGGATTAAAGAAATCAACCACCACATGGCACATGTTTGTCCACCATCATTTCTGTCAAATTTAAGCCGATACCAAACAAACGGGTGGAGCGAAGCTCAAGCCCCGGTGCAGCCGTCATCAAACACGGCTGTATAACGCTGTTGTTTTACAGCCGTCTGTGACGGTGACGACAGCAGGTGCAATTCCCATCCACCTATCTACCTCTTCAACCTCACTGCTTCAAAATCCAGCAATAGCTAAAACTGGAAAGTCCAAGGCGGGATCCAGAACAGACTGGTTGGACGTCACAGCTGGGGGTTGTGTAAATGGACCATCAAGTTCTCCAGGTGGGACACAAGGTCCAAGAGTCAGAAAATACTGGGAATGGAGTGAAGAGTTTCAAATAACGCTCATTTATTCATTTATCTCCATCCGTGGTGGGGTTTCAGGGGCAGCGGTCTCCACCACTGCCACCCAAATCACACTGCACAATACTGTGAGCCTTCCTGTGGGTGGTGACCCTGGATGAAAACCTGAATCCTTGTGGATCCAAGTCCTCTCCGCTGAACCACCAGGCCACGACAGCTGCCCAGAATTAGAATTTTTTTTTTTTTACATAAAAAAGTGACTAAACTCTCCAAAGTCAGAGTTTGAATGAAAAAAATGATTATTTTTAGAATAAATTATACACATAAATTGTATACAAAAAAATAAATAAAATAAATTGTACACAATTTGCAAAAGAAAGTTCACTTGAATCAGAAATTAAAAAAAAAAAGTTTACTGAACTTCATAATAAGTAAGGTATTTTGACACTCAACTTTTTTAAGTTAGTATAACTTTTTTAAATGTTTTTAAGTTTACAATACTTATTCCAATTAATTATTTTGAACGTGCAGGTTTACAGTGTAGTAAACAGCTAATGGTTAGGTAACATTTTTAAAGAAATGCTAGTAGAAATGTAAGGTTATTAATATTTTTCTGGTTATAGTTATATCCAAAAAGGGTTTAGTTATGGATATAATGGACCGAGATGCACGAGAATCTTCACAGACGTTAAAGTTAAAGGAGGAATTTGAGAAAAAAAAAAAAAAAAAAAACCC
>JAFBJS010001479.1:202574-232558 GCA_016785265.1 Paraplagusia blochii
GGTGGAGGAGGAGTTAAAGATGCTGAGATTCTCTTTAGGAGAGACAAGGATGGACAGGATCAGGAATGAGGTGATTAGAGGGACAACACAGACAGGAAGGTTTGGAGAAAAAGATAGAGAAGACAGATTGAGATGGTTTGGACATGTTCAGAGTAGGGACAGTGGATACATTGGTAGAAGAATGATCCTAGAGATGGAGCTACGAGGGAAAAGATGCATGGAGGACATGGAGGTAGTTGGAGTGAGAGTACAAGATACAGAGGACAGGTTGAGATGGAAATTGTTGACTCGCTGTGGCAACCCCTGAATAAGGGACAAGTCGAAATGAGAAGACGACAAACCCGCCGACACACACATTGTGTTGTGTTGTGTAGTAATGAACAGACACCAGACAGTTTTGACACAGCATATATTCCATTTTATCGTACATTCATAGGCAGTATATTCTTCTTCAGTGTATAATTCTTTACAGATCTACAGTTTGTCTCTATAATCGTTGCTCAATATTATTATTATTATTATAGGAAAGCTTGGCTTCACCAGCCAACAAGACAGTCCGGACAGTGGCATGTGTGTGTGTGAGTGTGTGTGTCGATGTGTGTGTTGCTGGCGAGGGCTCTATGTGCGCTTGGAGAGAAAGTGCTTCAGTTGACATGCGTGGCCAACATGCTCTGCAGCCCTCGTGTAGCTCTTTGTGTTCAGGTTGTGTATTTTATATGAGGAACAAACTGTAAAAATTGTTAGTTTGAAGCAAATTTTGAGTTTTTTCATCATCTCTTGGGTTTTTATCATGTTTTTGTTCCAGATAAACCAACACCCATAGCTTTTCTCTCTGGATCCACTTTGATTTTCTCAGGACATCATGCAACTTTATGCTCCATTTTACACTAAAATGTAGCAAAAGTGAGTTTTTAGACCAGTTAATGTTGCTTACTTTTGCATTTGTATGTTGAGCATCAAGGAGGCGAACACTCCAGTCTGGCCTCAGTGCATCATTTTGTCTTTTTGCAACAGAACCCCCTGAATTTAGACCAAATTAAGTGAAGAAAACAAAATTTTAAGCCAGAAAAAAAGGGGGTAAAAATTCAAAATTTATGATAAAACTTTTTTTTTTCATTTTACTGGCAAAAAAAGACTACGGTCTGAGGCTATAGTGTCAGTAAACATTTTCCTGTGTGGGTTTACCTGCTGAAAGACATATTTATTTTTAACAAACGTTTTTTTTTAAAGGGAGAATTTCTTTGGTACGTAGGGTTATGGCCAAGTCAAATCTGTCAAAACGAGGCTTAAAAGGTATTTTTTATGATGTCCAACACTTCATTTCAACATACCTGGCTGATTCTCAAGTTTTGTCAATCTATTAACTTTTTTTTTCTAAATCGAAAGAAAACTTTCTGTGTTTTTTCTGGATTTACTTCCACGTCTATGAGCTGGATGATGAAATACAGTCGATTGTAAATATCTACACCTTAAAGGCACCAAAACCTTGTTAGGGAGGTGTAGTTTAGCTGCTCAGGTCTGGTTTGTGTTTTCTTCCCTTCTCGGACAGTGGCCTTTGCCTGTACATTTTAATCAGAATTACCATTAACATCATTGCTGGTTTCATTTTCACGGACCGGTCATTAAGTTGTGGCAGATAAACACACCTTATTAAAAGTAAATTTGCGTTGTTCTGAAATTTTTTCCTACCTATAAAATCTTCCTACCCAAATTAATGAATTTTGGGCACAACAAGGATTTCTCAAGTGCACACAGCCTATATTTTTCTCCTACAAAATAAAAGGTTAGAATCTTGTATCAATGACTCTGCGTCATTTTGAGTTTATTGTTGTTGTCTTCACTGAGAAAATATTTCCTATTGTCTTCACTTAGAAAATATTTCCTAATCACATATAGTTGCATTATTGATGATGGAATCCTAGTCATTCTATTGTTTGGTTCTTTTGTTGATATGGGTATGGATCAAGTGGAAGGAATAGACAGGTGGCGCCAAAAGGAAACATTATTTCTCTGCGGCCTGGCACTAATTCACCCACGTACCGGTCCCTGGCCCAGTGGTTGGGCACCGATGATATACATTAATACTCTTACACTAGGTGGCAACAAATGGTGATAAATAGGAGACAAGACACCAAAGATCTTGTGCCTTTCTTCAATTTTGTCAGTAAGATCAGACTTGTGTTCAACCGAACAGGACTCAACTTTAGATTGAGTTAAAAAAATGTGAGGGAATAAATATTTGATGATTTTTCTATTACAATTGATACAATTCCTGTGACATTTTAGTCTAATGCAGTGTGGAAATTATAGCATAAAATATGTTTAGCTAAAAAGGCTGACAAACACTGATTTAGGGCTGGTTTAATTCTGCTTTAACCCCAACAAACCTATATCTGTCTGTACCCGACAACTCACAAAAGTGAATTTTTGACAAATAGAATGTGACTGAACTCCTAGCCATGGTGTGTGTGTGCATGTGTGTGTCTGTGTGTGTGTGTGGAGCAGCATCAGGGCTTTGCAGAGGGCAAAATAAGTGACTAAACAACATGGCCACGTTCATTCAAGAGACAAAGTCTGTCTGCGACTTGTTACTGTGGTGTTGTTTGGTCCAAGTCTGGTCACCTGACAGACTCGGTGCCCGTCCTTCGCACATATCCAAGCACTCCAAGTTAGTCACCGAAGCAGCAGCAGCAGCAGCGAGGACAGAAGGCAAATAACATTCCACTTTACCCCGTCCCAACCCACTCCACCCGTCTGCCCACCCACGGGTCCAGTTTGTTCTTCAGCTCCTTCCAAACCTCCCTCTCCCCCAACAAATAAGTTAAAAGTTACAAAAATAATATAGAGCATCAACGACAAACCAAAATGAAGGTTAGGGAGGGAAGAACGTGGAACAAACATCTGTGGCTTTGTGAGAAACCCCATGCATTTACGTTTTATTTCCACTCATGGCGGTTCAGAATGTAAAGGACGACCCTTTAGAAGACAGTCAGTGTCTGTGGACCAGTAGTCGGTGGGCCAGGTGTCCTCAAGTGGGAGAGGCAGCATCTTCAAACGTCCCTGACGTCTTCTCTGTTTTGAGAAACAACGTGGGCTGATCGCTCTGTCCATCAGCAGCGCTCCACCCACCTCCATCACCGGCAGGTGTGCATCTCCACCATTTTCCTGCACTGTTTGCATTTGACGTAGCAGCACCAGTGGAACTTACAGCTACACCTGTCCACCACCTCCACCTCTTGTGTCTGAAAGCCACGGCCGCAGCACATTAGCTCGCAGCCGTCGATGGCCTTTGAGGTTCTGTTGCACTGGCGGCCCACCGTGCCTAGCATGCCCGGCGTTCGCGGATCGTAGTCGCAAAAGTCCGGACTGGGGTCCAGGTAGACGAGGTCCTCATCTGTGTGAGGCTTGAACTGGGAGTTGCGAGGGACCAGGACTTTGGTTGAACCCATCTTGCGCTGCTCCACCTCTGTGGCTCCATCAAACTTCTCCTTGATGACATTACCCACTTTTCTAAAGGGGGGCATGGCCTTCCAACAGGTCTTCACTTCACAGGAGCCGGACACACCGTGACACTTGCACTCCACCCGCATGTGGGACAGAATAGCCTGCAGGACATGCAAAGACAAGTCAAGCTGCTGGTGCAGTCAACTTAAAAACAAAGTTCCTCTGGACATTTAACGTCCTGTAAGAGTATCAGAAGGTGTGACTTACCTTTCTGCCGGCCTCGTTGTTGTGAAGGTTCATGAGCGCTCGGCTGGAAGACTGTCCTTTACCTCGCTCCCTAACGTCCACAAAAGACTGAGAAAAGGCCACTCCGTAGGCAATGTTGTCGCTGCAGCCGGACCACTGGAACCCTGAGAAGGTGGAGTAGTGTCAATGATCTGGATGGTAACTTTGCATGAAAAACCCTGGGTACATCTAGAAGATCAGTCCACGCTAGTGTTGCGTAGATGGTAGTTGATCTTCTTGAAGAACCCTGTTCAACCAAGCCAACCATCAGTTGTCCAGCTCATGTCCCGACCCTGTACACAACTTTCAACTTTTAGCTAATGTTTCCTTCCTCATAATGGATCCTATCTTGTCCAATCAAAATCTGCTGAACTCTAGTCCCTCAGCTTTGCAACTGCTGGGACAACGTTCCCCTAGGGTTAGGGTTAGACAGACAGATTGAGATGGTTTGGACATGTTGAGAGGAGGGACAGTGGAGACATTGATAGAAGGATGATCCTAGAGATGGAGCTACCAGGTAGGAGACAAGAAGGAGGAGAAAGAGAGGTAGTTGGAGTCAGAGTAGAAGATGGAGAGGACAGGGGGAGATGGAAATTGTTGACTCGCTGTGGCAACCTCTGAAAAACTCCTCTAATCTTCACCTCCTCTTCTCCTTACGGGGTTGGACCCACCACTCTACTCAGCTCTGCTGTAGATGGATCAGACTTGGACACTGGTGTAAATGACCAGAACATGATTGATGGTAAAATTAACCAACCGCCATGTTTGAGAACTTCTGCTGTGGATCTTCTCCTGTTCTTCTGCTAACCTTGGATGACATCATTGTTTATAAAGAGAGATGTCATCACTCCAGTTTATTAAAAATGACGTTAAATGTCACAGCATTTTCACGCTGCGTGCGTGCGTGTGTGTGTGTAAAAGACCGAGTGCGAGCGAGACAGAAAAAAGCGTCCTACCCTCTGGACTGACTCCATGTACATTGTGGTCACAGCCACATTTTTCCAGCTCTCCGCTGCTGCAGGCCCTCGTTACCGCAAACGCCACACTGGCTGCTGAGATGGCATACACAAAGGCAGCCTCACGGGTGCCTGGCAGAGGACGCACACACACACATGCACAAACACAGTCAGATTGTTTCATGGTGGCAGTGAAAAGACCTTCTCACTTTGAATTGAAAAAAAAACCACTAATGAAGAGTGTATTCAGCAGGTAAACGCATTACAGGGGAGTGTGTTGACGCGTTTGTCCAAATGTTTTTAGAGGCGCTGCAGAAATCTGCGAGGGCGGCCGAGGGCCGGGGGCCAAGGGCTGCTCATGTGTAACACAACACTATAATTAAGTTTCATTAGAACACATTGCATTTTGATAGATTTACTCATAGGGAAACAAATGTTTTTGACACATTTGTATAAAACATTAAAGCTTTATTGGGGACAAGTAGGTCCAATCAGACGAGAGAAAATCAATGCTGACAATGAAGGTTCTCAATAATCCAGGTCTTGTTCAGGGGTAAAGGGTTTAGTTAGGCAACTGGACATTCATTTTGTTTTTGGAAAACATCTCACCTCTCATCCAAGAGACTTCAGTTCTAGTTGTCTGTGGGGAGTGGGGAGAAGCTATAGAGGAGTGGTCCTTGTTGGGGCTACCAAGCCTCACCAGTTTCATATGCACATTCACCAAACCCTACTTTAGTAGGGTGAGTTGGTGTGTCTTGACCTCCGTGGCAGAAGCTCCACCGAACCCCTGACACCGACTCAACGAACCCCTAGGGTTCAATCGAACCCAGGTTAAGAACCACCGCTATAGAAGAAAGGACAGTTTGTTGCTGTTAACCCATCGCCGTAGTGACGATACCATGCTGAGGACACTTCAGCGGTAACTTGGCATCAGGGGGATTCGAACCAAGTCTGTTTCCTTAACCACTAGGCCACCAACTGCCTGTGAGTGAGGAGCAATGGGTGAGACAGAAAAGGGTTCATCCCATTCCGAGATACAAGATGGACAATGTGGTTTATGCCATTCGGTGTAGTGAGGAGTGTGTGGACCCCTACATTGGGGAGACCAACACAGGAGGTCCAACTCCTCAGGTCAGGACTCAGTCGTCCACCTACACTTGAAAGCTACCAATCACTCTATTGAGGACCAAGACGTTCAAGTCTTGGCCAGGGAAGTCAGATGGTTTGAGAGAGGTGTAAAAGAAGACATTTTTGTCAACCTCAACAGAGGTGGTGGTTTGAGACACAACCTTTCACCCACCTACCAAGCCCTTTTGGGAACAAACTCCAAAAGGTTCCACCCTCAACAACTGGTTTTGCACATCAAAGTAGCACTCCGACAATGGTATCACACTTCCGGTCCAGGTCCACCCAACAGGAGGGACCTGAAACACCCCTTTCTCCTCACCCACAGGATAGAACTCCTGCTACTCCCCACTGACAGTTAGAACCGAAGAAGCCTCTTGAGAAACGTTTTCCAAAAATCCCAAAAGATTGCCAGGTTGCCCAACTAAGCCCTTTTACCTCAAATGCTACAATGACCTGTGAAAATTTAAGGCAAATGTTTATTTTTTTCTAAATCACCTTCCTCCAATGCTGCCCTCTTGTGGTGGAATCACCCAGAGTAGATGTCGTTCTTATTTGCCCCTGTGGGTTAAAGCTCCAGGAGGGTTTTTATAAAATCTCACCTTGCGTGACCACTTTGCCAAAAACGGGCATCGTCTCCAGAGTTGAACAGTTCCATCGCCGGTTGCGGAACTGAAACTGACATTCATCGATGGCCAACTGGGCCCCACGGCGGACTGCATCCATCACCTCCACGCTACGCTTACAGATGTTGACCTGGAACACAGACCAAGGAAGGTCCATAAAGACACGTCCACCTAGAGTCGCCTCATGTGACTACGAATTCTGACCGAATATTGTTTATCTTAGATCTTTATGTAAACATTTCTTACTGACCTACATCACCATTAAACTGTGTTTTTTGTTGTTGGTCCAAATGTTTTCTTTTGACTTTTCATCACTAAGTAGGCAAATATTTGACAGATTTTCTGTCTACACCTACTATACACCTCCACCATCTCTCACCTTTACCTTATTTAGCACTTGAGTACTTTTATTTTACATTACCTTGATGGATTTTCACCAGTTTAAAAGTCTGAGGTGGTTCATTAAAGACTCAAAACATGAGCTGAGAGTCAGTTTATGACTAAGTTCTAGTTTTCTAACCAAGCAAATTAATAATAATAATAAAAAACATTTGAAAAATTACTTATTTTAACATCTTCATTTTATTCAGCACAGTTTGCTTTTCAAAATAAGAGATTTTCTAAAGTAAGACACATGTTCAACAGCAGATTCACATTATTTCGCTGATTTTTGACCAGTTGTTCGCGACCCATTCAGAACAGGTTTTCAACAGTTGAGAACCACTGTTCTAAAGGACAGTCAGTCAATATTGTCTATTCTGAATAACAAATGTCTCTTAATTCTCTTAGAGTCAATCCTGATATAAAGTAAAGATGAAAATATGTGGAAAAAGTAGAATTTTTTCTGTTAATATCGTGTCTCACTGACAGATATGTTGAATGAACAGGTAAAAGGTAAGAACCTGTCTCTGGATGAGGCCTCGTAACCTCTCACATGTCTCCTCGTCCCTGATACTCCCCACTGAGGACAGCTTAGCCAAGTACCTGAGAGGAGGAAACACAAACAAGGTGGTTTTAGTGACAGTTCTCTGAACATGAGGAGGTGGTCAAGAAATTTGTTCCTTGTTTTTTTTTTTTTCTTCATCGAAGACACAGTGATATGATGTGGACTGAAAATTAATGTCAGGCAAAAGCTGGAATCGTGATCTAGAACGAAGGTTTCAAACAAAAGACCTGCGGGTTGAAACTGAACAATCTGTCTGTCTAGCTATCTGTCCATCTGTCCATCCGTCTGTCCATCCATCCATCCATCCATCCCACCCACCCACCCATCCATCCATCTATCCGTCCATTCATCCATCCATCCATCCATCCAATCATCTGTCCATCCGTCTGTCCATCCATCCATCCTTCATCCATCTGTCTGTCTAGCTATCTGTCCATCCATCCATCCATCCGTCTGTCCATCCATCCATCCGTCTGTCCATCCATCCATCCATCCATCTATCCAACCACCCATCCACTCTATCTCCATCTATCCTCCATCCACCCATCTATCCACCCTTCCACCCATCCATCCATCTATTCATCCATCCATCCATCCATCCATCCATCCATCCATCCATCTATGCACCCATCCACCCATCCACCCATCCACCCATCTATCCATCCATCCATCCATCCATCCATCCATCCATCTATCCAACCACCCATCCACTCATCCATCCATCCATCCATCTATCCACCCATCCACCCACCCACTCACCCATCCATCCACCCACCCATCCATCCACCTATCTACCTACCATGAAGACAACTTATTTCTGGTTAATGTCACGTCAATAGCTTGAATCAGGAAGAACCAGCGAACATATCCCAGAATTCCCATGACGTTGTGGGAGTGTTTTTCCTGAATGCATGGAAACCTGAGGGCCGTGGAGGAGGCGAGGAGAAGGGAACAGCGAGCGTTCCTTATCTTCCACACAGCTCCTCCAGTTGTGATGATATTATAGTGTGAGAAAATGTCTCTGGTCTGGATGATGTGACCCTCACACATCCACCTCATCCAGCTGCACTGAACTGAACTGGCACAGAGCCGGGGCCGTGGTTCTATCTCCACCTCACCGCTGTCTGAGGACGTCACTTCAACACATGTTGAGTCTATTCTCCTCCGCTTTTCTACAACAAACAATATGATATTGTCTGTGTGGAGGCAGAGGTTAGTTTGACATAGTTGTCCCAGGTGTCTCAGGTCTGTGTCCATGGGAACTGACCCCAGAGCTTATAGTAACTAAAGAAATGTAATCAATAAATACATATTGAGTCAGAAATAGATCAGCAGAGTGACAACAACAGGAGAACAGAAGACATGTCCAAAAGAAGTTAGTCCTCAGGAGACAGTCCGATAGGACACTATCAATAAACTCTTATAAAATAAAATTATTGACACAATTTTGGTGGCCTGGTGGTTTAGGAAGAGGACTTGGGTCCGCAAGGCTTCAGGTTCTAAACCACCAAAACCTCAGATGGCCTCACCACCTACGAGAAGACAGACAGTATTGTGACGTGTGATTTGGGTGGCAGTGGTGGAGACTGCTGCCCCTGAGACCCAGTCATGGAGAAGAGGATGATAATGAATGAATGTTAATCAAAAAAGAGAGTTATTTATAACTAAATTTTTGACCCCAGCCCCATATTTTTTTCCTCATACTCATTGTGTTATTTAATAAAAAAGTGAAATAAAAAAATGAAATAATAATAAAATAATGCAGAAACGAGATATAGAAGAATTGTTCTACCAACGCACTATAGTATAGAGATGTGGAACCACACAAATCAATATGTATTTAATACTTTCAGTCACCATGCACTTTATTTTGAAAGTCTTTGGGCTGGAGAAGTATTTTTACTTATCAGGTATTTGTATATATATATATATATATATATATATATACATATATACTGTATATATATTCATAGAGGGGACAACACAGACAGGAAGGTTTGTAGACAAAGCTAGAGAAGACAGATTGAGATGGTTTGGACGTGTTCAGAGGAGGGACAGTGGAGACATTGGTAGAAGAATGATCCTAGAGATGGAGCTACCAGGTAGGAGACAAAGAGGAGATTGATGGATGCAGTGATGGAGGACATGGAGGTAGTTGGAGTTCATCAACATCAATAATTATTATAATATTCATGTCATTGTCATAAGTATGTTAATAAAAGTAAAATGAAATATTGATCTGGAGGTTAAACGTGTTCATCTAAACATAACAATCTGAAATTAAACGGCAGTAACATTTATCTCCAGGTCGTAATATTTATTTTTATTGTTTTACGAGAGCCCGTCTGACCATTTCAATCAAACCCAGATTCAGACGCTGCAGGAATATTGACACAGCCATAATTCACAACTCCTTCCACTGCACCACAGCGCGGCTCTGGACCCTTTGATTCTGACTGAATCGCTCCACTCAACAGCGTCACTTATTTTTATCATGCAGTAACTGCTGCGGGATATTTCGTAACATAAACAGCTTGTGTGGCTCCAGATTTATACGTTTTACGACTGGTGCTGGCTCGGGGGCTGCTCGCTGCACTCGCTAATCCTTAATGTGGTCTGGAACCCCTGTCTGCATGTGAAGATATTTTACAGCTGGACATTAGGAGAGGACTTTGAGTTAAAATAATAAAACCCTGAGCCAATGAGTATTCTCTGATTGATTCTATCCCAGTAATTGTACAAACTTAATACAGACTTAAACAAACTAAGGCCCGGGGGCCTGATGTGGCCCGTAGGACTTTTTATTCTGGTCCTCAAACCCAATAACTAGTGCAGAAACTATTTTAGTCTTTACACTTTAGACTTTTATAATAAATAAAGCTTTGCACTCAAATCGTTTACCTCAGAAAAATTACACATTTATTTGCAGAAACAAGCCATGTACATTTGTAAATACCAAAAATATCCTTTATACCTGTTTGCTATCCTTAGTTTTCCATCTCAGCTGATTTTTTTTAACTTAATTCAATCATTCATCTATATCAGGGGTCTCAAACTCGTGGCCCGTGGGCCATTTGTGGCTCGTGGGATGATATTTTGTGGCCGACACTTTGATGTGAAAGTTTATTTATTATAATGTTTTATAGATTTGTTCTCCACATTTTATGGTAAATACTATATTTCTAGAAACACTGATCCAGAGTCCCCTGCTGGTTCAGTGTGGTATTAGACAGAATCTATGGAAAACCTGATTTTTTTTTTTATTTTATTTAATTTTTTTCTTTTGTATTAAACACTGAAAGTGGCCCTTTGGTGAAATGACGGTGTAGGTGGTGGCCCTCAACTTGAGGTCGAGACCCCTGGTCCACATTCACTTTTCCGTTACCAGGCTGCAGGGGCAGCAGTCTCCACCGCTGTCACCCAAATCACACTGCACAATATTGTCAGCCTTCCTGTGGGTGGTGAGCGATGTGTGTCACAAAGTTCTGAGTGGCAACCTGGCAACTTGTGTTAGGATTAGAACCTAAGGCCTTCCAGACCCAAGTCCACTTCCTCGACCGTTGCCGCCCTAAGGTTTTCGTGGTGAAACCTGGTTTCTTGACATTTCTATTCTCTTCAGTCCAAGGTGAAATTCATCAGAGTTCTTACTCTGCACTGCTGTCAGTGGAGGTTTAATCAGTATTGTCATCCCTCAGACTTCTCCTTCTCCTCAGACAGCTCCTCCTCTCCCTCCACCCTTTGATCTCCTCCTCTCCACTCTGCAGATAATCTTTGCCTCCTCCTTCCCTCTCCTTCTGCCCCTATCGTCTCCCCACTCTCGCCCAGACAGTTCCAGTATTTAACACTCATCACGGAGATAGCCTCCAACTCCACACTTAACCACAGCTCAGCCACACGGGGGTGACCTCAGCGTCTGATGAGGATGGATACCCGCCGAGGCCTCAGCACGGCGTCGGCACAACTCCCGACATTTCTGCGCAACAGTCCAAACATTGATTTGAGTTGAAAGACTATCTGTGTGTGGGTGCCAGGTTCTCTGAGTGTCAGCAGAAATGTGATCAGATTTGGGAGGAAACATTGCTCGGATGGTTGGCATTTTTAGATTCAGTACAAACAGAGGTGGGATGATGGGCTGTTGATTTATCTGATTTAACTTTGTTTTAACTTTGGTGATCGGAACAAAACACGTTGGATTTTTTTGCGTTATATCTCAAAATGATGCGTTATCACAAGGAAAGTTGTTATATTTTGTGCCTTTTGCATAGAAATTCATCACAAAATAGCATGATACTTATCAAAAATTAAAAAAAATACGTAACACTTCACATCACAAAATAACGTGATACTGAGCTGTGATACTTTTTTCCTAAGTGTGGCAGCAGTATGTTTCCTGATGCAATAATGGAATCACCTTTATGGAGTTCATGGGTTTTCAATCACTGTTTTTCTTGAATGTTGCCTGTAGAACTTGATAAGTTGGTATCACAATTTCAGTCAAGTGTCGAGCTTGTACTATTGGATTACTGTAACCTAGTTTTCTGCACTGAGGAGGGTCTGACGCCGTGGAAGGAAAGCAAACTCCTTGTCATTGTGACATTGTGATTCAACCTGGCAGTAAGGGTTTACCACCAGGGGCCTTGCAGACCCTAGTCCGCTTCCTTAACCACAAGGCCACCAACTGCCCCCAAAGTTGAAGCCTCTAAAAACAAATGCTGGGTATTGTGTAGTGTCTTTACTTTCAACATACTTAATCATAAAATTTGGATTTTGTCATCTCTTAATGGCTTTTTGACCAAAAGTCAATCTTTCTGTTGGTCTGAAACTCCAGGATTCACCTCCAGGACAAGATCCAATCCCAAGGCCAAAGTATCACCAAGGGGTTCAATAGAAGACCACCATCAATGGGGGATTCATAAACCACATTTGGCGAAATGTTAAGAAAAAGGGAAATAAATAGTGGGTTGGTAGCTGTAAGAGTTCACCAAAAAATGGATTTAGCAAACTGGTTGATTGGTTGATTGGTTGGAAAGACGATTGACAGGTTGGATGAAGAGCTCATTGGTTGATTGGCTGTGTTTACAGTAAATGGTTGGCGTCCTCTGGTGGTTTGACCCAGAGTCAACGCCTCAGTCACTGGAGTAGAACTCCACGGTTCACTTCCTGGGCAACATTGAATCCCAGTTAGGGTGGTTGGCTCTTTCCAAAGGTCTCACCAGCTGTAGGAAGGTTCATGAGGGGCTTGTATGGTGCAGTGTGGTTTGGGTGGTGGTCCTACAAACTGCTGCCCCCTTGATCCAGATAAGAAGAGGAAGATGGATGCCATTTTTGGATTTTGATTTGAAAAATCTGCAGCTGAAGACATGGCTTCAAAAACCCATCCGATTATGACGTCCGATGATGTTCTGCAGTAACGCACCGCTGCCACAAAACACTTCACATTTTGTCATAATAAACTCATGTGTTTGGTAATTCCTAGTTCTTGCAAAAGAAAAATGGTAAAGTGAGTGAAAATTGAATGGAGATTACTCTCCATAAACTATTTCCTCCTTCCAATTTAACCAGTCCTGTGCAGTTTTCCCGCTCAGCTCTGCCAGACTCTGATTACTGCACTGCAGTTGTGAGGTTTTTATCAAAGCCATGTGTGACTCTCTATCCCCCCCTTTGTAGTTCATCACAGCCGCGGGCAGGAGCTACACTCGGGGCCAGGAATCCAGCTGGGAGACCATCAGACAGAAATAAAGTCCGACATCATGCCACAGCCGCGGCCACTCCAAAGTTTCAATAATGACGGCCTTAAACTATGCACCTGAGAAATATGTATCTCTCAAAACTCAAAACAGAATTTAATGGCGCTCTGGGGATTTTACTGCTGCATTTATGCATATATTTTACCCAATCCTAATTTTAATCCACATTTGCTTTATAGATCTGGTCCAAAAATGGATTAAAACTTGGTAGATGAGGTCGGTACGACCACTAAAAGTGTCTAAACTCAACGTAAATGGATGGAAATTGGAAATAAATCAGCAAAATGGCCAATAAATGGGCAAAAATTGCTCAAGAGCCTAAAGAAATCAGGGTTTTTTGATAGGAGTTGAAAAAGGACAAGGTCTTGGTTGTGAGAGTGTATTTGTTGTGTTGCGTTATCTGATGTTTCCTCTGGTTAATTTAGTTAGCCTGTGCATCGAACCTTTACCAAACAAGACAAGAGGTTGGTGTTTTGGAAGATTTTTTTCATTTTTCTTCTCCATTTTTCTCCGTCTTATAGAGGCAACATAAACAACCACGCTCTCGTACACACACCGTGGACCCACATCCCATCTTCATCCCTCTCCCTCGTCTCCTCTCTCTGGGTTCTGGTGGTTGCGTGCCTAAATCCCAGCAGGCTAAGCCCAGTGGAGCCAGTCATGTTGTGAAGGCTGCCATGTGTAATGCAACACAAACACACCGCGGCTTCCATGCACATTGGTGTCCAGGTGGAATGCTCCATACCTCCCTCCAGGAGTCCCCCACGGACTCATGGGAGGACGGAACTTCAAACCAGAGAGAATGGCAAACATGAAAGAGACACTGACTTTGAAACCCATTATATATTTATATTTTAGAGCAATTGAATCACATAGACTTACAGTAAGTTTTGCAAATATTTACTTGTTGAAAATTGCTATAAAAAAAGTTAGTTTTTACAACCAACCACATTCTATCAACTATCAACCAACCTATCAACTGCCAAACCTACTGACCAGTCATCAGTCCCAACTAACTTGCCATCCCGTTCAACTGTCTTTGTCCTCATATCCATTTCTGGACCATGTGGTCAACTGTCTCCTCGACCTCCACCCAAATCACCGCACATCGTACCAGCCCCTCCTTCAGAACGAGCCATTGCCCTAATGGGAATCAGTGAACCATGGACGTCCACCACATTGACATTGACGATTGGTCAACCAACGTATCAATCACCTGACCAACTAATCATCTTTCCAACCAATGAACCAACCAAACAATTTGCTAAATTCTCATCACATCTATTCTTACAACTACCAACCAACCAACCAACTATCCAACTTTTTCTTGGAGAGATTTGGCCACATGTGCCTCAGTTATTCCACCATTGATGAACTTCCGATGAACCACTAGGTGGCAGCATGGCCTCAAAATACAAAATCTATGATGTACAGATCATTTCTCTCTGAACCTTGAGCTTTGATACAACGTCAACTCACACCAAAATGTGAACCAAAACATTTATTAAAAATACACTGTATCCAAACCTTGAAATAAATATAAAGATATACATAAATATAAAGATATATTTACATACATACAGTCAACTGGGAAACATTCATTCATCTACATCTGCTTGTCCGTTGCTCCATATTGTCAACCGTCCTGTAGGTAGTGAGGCCTCAAGAAGGCGGATGGTGCTATGTTCAGAGCACCTCAGTGGCAACCTGGAAGCTGGTGGATTCAAACCGGAATCCTTGTGGACACAAGTCTGTTTCCTTAACCACTAGACCACCACTGTCAACAACTGGGAAACAGTAAACAGTCAATATCCCAGTGCAGCTACAGCATCTCCAAAATAAGAGCATCTTAGCATCAATGAAAGAAATTGGTGATGGTGGCCCAGTGGTTAAGGAAGCAGACTTGGGTCCGCAGGGCTTCAGGTTCGAATCCACCAGCTGCCAGGTTGCCACTGAGCATAGCACCGTCCCGACCCACATTAAATGCGTCCTCTGCGACCCGGCAACGGCAGAAGAAAATCTTCCTGATCAGAAATCTTCCTGTAAATCATCCTGAAGAAACAACTGTTAGAGAATAACGAGGTGCCACTGTCGGTCCCCAGTCCCAACTTTGGACATCCTTAGCCTAACCAAACACACACACACATTTCTCAGTGCCGTCTCCATCATCTCTATGGTCTATTTATAAGAAAATACCCTGATGTTTGCCTTTCCAGCACTAAGCACACAGCAGAGGTAAACACTGACAGGTAAATATAGCTATTGACAGCAAACGCATGGAGCAGAGGTGGACAAGAGACGGTCTTCACACACGTGTCATAAACACTCTGGTCGACCAATCACAGTCTTTTTTGAGGTCGACCTGTAAATTGACATGAATAAAACTGAGATGAGATGAAGTGAAGCGTCAGCTCCGTCTCACAGCTGGACCGTGTCAGCGTGGACTCGGCAAACATCGGAGAATTAGAGGCAAAACAAACAGTGTCGTGACCGGACCTAACCTTGTCTTTCCTCTCTGCTGTGGACACATGGACAAACTGTCACATGAACAAACAAGACACACGTCTCTCTGCCAGGAGCCAGTGTTGGCACATGGACAGTTTTATATGTTTGACTAAGAGCGTTGACAGGGGAAATATTTGATACTTTTTTTTCCCCTGCACTGTTTTTATTGTGACCTATGTTATAATTATTTATAGGATGAAAAACCAGATACAATATCTTTGGTAGAAATCACAATATTTCGGTCTATAGGTTTTAGAAACGTGCAGTAAGACAGTGGTACTCAAGCGGTGGGTCCGGACCAAAAAGTGGGTCACGGACCCGTTCTGAATGGGTCGCAAACAGCTGGTCAAAAATCAAAATAATGTGAATCAGCTCTTGAGCATGCATTTTATTTTGAAAGGCCAATTTGCTGAATAAAATGAGTATGTTAAAAAAAGTGATTATTTTTCCCTTTTTTTGTAGAAAATGAATTTGCTTGGTCTTAATTTTGTTAGAGTGGGTCGCGACTTAATCACCACAGGAAAATGTGGGTCCCAGAGTGAGACCAGTTGAGAACCACTGGTGTAAGACATATTATCACCTCTAGGTGGCACTATTTTTCCACTCACACTGGCTGCATCCCTTTGGCACATAATAAATATAGATTTTTATTACATTTCTAATATTCTCAAAAAGTTTCATATTCAAAAAACTCCTTTTCTTCAACGTAAAGACAGGATTGAAAAGCTGAGAATAAGTCAAGGCTCGAATTCAACCTTCTACCGTTAGAGCAATAGAATAAATTGAAACTACAAATTCACTCAATGTCTTTAATAAATCATCCAGATCAATATTCTAAAATTATAACAGAAGGTTTTACATATCTCACCTCAAAGACTTCTCAAAGAGGTTTGGAGTCAGTTTTATTTCTTGATTTTTGGCAAATTAAACTGATAAAGTCCTTTTCTACAGTTTTTTTTTTAAATAGATTAGGTTTGACCAGATATGGGCAAACTAAGGCCGGGGGGCCAGATGCGGCCCGTTTGGCATTATAATCCGGGCCGCCAGACTCTAATTTATATTATCGTTATCCTTCTTCCTTTTCCCTTCAAAGCCAGCATTTCCCCAATAGAGTCTAAAGAGGCTTCAAGTATCTTTATTCAATACTTTACTCATTACTTATCTTACTTCACGGAAAAACTCAATCTTTATCATCCTGACCTGGCTCGCGACTCAAATTTTAGTACCTCCTGTGGCCCGTGAGACAAAATAATTGCCGAGGCCTGAGTAAAACAGAACTAAAGAACCAATTTTTAGTTCTTTAATTCTGAAAAATGTTACAGATGTTACAGTCACAGAAAATTAAAAAAACCCTGCATTTACAGACAGTCATGTTGCATTGTACTGGTAACAACAGCCTGAGCAGAACTGAGACGTGATGAAAAAGTATGGACTCTGTTGGTCATATTATCTTATTGATTGTACATGCTGTCAGCTGAAGGTTTTACTTAGGGAAGAGGGCGCCCCCTACCATGCATAGCTGTCACAACACTCAGATTTGGGCTTGGGGTACAGACTCAGGTTGGATCTCCCCGTATCTGACGAGGAGATCCCATGCCATTCTTACATCAATCTTACCCTCATGACACTGCCACCTATTGGCAAAACAGTTTACCATCAGGTGTTTTATACCTGCGTAGATATTAATGGTTCACATCTGTAGTAGAAGAGGAAGATGAAGAAGAGTGAGTTCACTCCACCCATCAGGGTGGAGGGAGGCAGAGTTCTGACCACTGTCAGAGTGTGGGTCTCAGTGTCTGTCTTTTTAATTCTACTGGCTCCACCAGAGCTCATTTTCCCCTAAAAATATCATCCTCTGCCAACACCCAGCCCTCAACACCCCCCACCACACACACACACACACACACACACACACTCTCTCTCTCACAGTGCACGTATTTAAATCACCCTCATGACTGGGTGTGTGTCTCATCTGTTGGTCCACTCTGATTCGTTTTATTTCAGGTGATGTAACCAGCGCCCAGTGGCCATGTCAGAGTCATGCAGCTTTGTGGGAACAATAGCTGTGAACAGCTGATGTTGTGTCTAAATGCAGGACTTGGCTGCAGGTCTCCATGTGTCTCCGACTCTGATTTGTTTTTCTTCTTAATTTTTTCAGCTCCATTATTGATCCCAGGAACTCATTTTCTAAATTATTTCAGTACATTAGACAGTGAAAATTGAAACATTTTTTTCTCTATGATGCACAAGGTGAACTAGTTTAGTATGAATTCTCTGTCTCTCTGTCTGTCTACTGTGGTTCTACAATGCAGTGGTTCTCATGCTTGCCTTAACATGTGGAAGGTTGTGGGTGTGATCCCGAGAGGATCCATACATGTTATTTTAATCGTCCTGTTGCTATGAAAAATCCAAAATATCCATTCAAAGTTCCTCGATCTGCAACATGAACTGAACAAAAAACTAGTTTTTTACTATTTTTAAATACAGTTTTGTATAGAATATCTGTTAAGATTTCATTGTGACCAGAGCAGAGACAATATTTCATGTTTTCTCCAAAGCTGCGACAAGAGAAATGAAAGATTTTTTTCTCAATAAACAGCTTCCTAGTTAATTATCGACTTCATATCAAAGCACAAACAGTCTAAACAGAAATTGCTAAAAACTAAAAATAGCAGTAACAATGAAAACAGCTCAAAATAAGAAAAAATGATGCAAAAATCTTACTGAATAAAGGTTTAAATGTATAAACTTTGGATGAAATCTTTGTCGTTCCGTCAAAAAAAGGCCAGGAGAAAAATCCACGACCGTTTGGAATCGTCAGATAAAATATTCTTGTCAGCTGTGACTGTGTTTTTCTCAGCTGGAACATCGTGCTGCTCCGTAAGTGGCTTTTATTCTCCTGCAGCCACCGTGGTAATTACTGAGCGTTGGCCAGTTTACATTCTCCAAAACCAGAAACAAAGAAGAAAAATCACCAAAAACACAGAAAAGCTGCAGCCGTGCAGGTGCAGAACTAGTTGTGTCAAGGTCAGAGGAGGAAGGGAAGGAGGAGAGGGAGTAGGAGCAGGTTGGGGTGGAGGAGGTGGTGTTGGCAGTGACAGACAAACTAATGAAAAGTAGTGTGGAAATCCTTTATTAATACGAACTCAAACATGACTCAGCAGCCGCCGGGATTTGCCGCTGTCGCAGTGGAGCGAGCCAACGCTGCCACCTGAAACTTTTGTTGTCGTCTACGGATTGTGAAAGAGAAACTCTGTGATTTTTTTTTCTCTTTTTTCTCTGGATTTAAAACCAACACTAGGAACTGCCATCGTATTAAATACTTGAAAGTTTCTCACTTTAAACTCTTGACAAACAGACCAACAAATAAACCAAGCTGTGCATTTGATTAAATATGAAATATATCTACATAAAAACCTCTTCAAGGGTAGCCCCCTTTTGGCCATTAGCAGTACTGCATCTATATGCATCTCCTTGTTTCCTTTAAAAAAAAGTACAAATCCATCACAAAGGATTCATATTAAATATCAATTCACTTTATAGTGGGGCCGCATTCAACACCCACACGAGCCTATTTTGGACCCCGGGCCTTATGTTTGACACCAAACTTGTCATAGTCCAAGTTGTACCAAATCACACTCATCAATACTATAAGATTACATGCTTTCCTGGTTAATTATCATTCCCCACAATTCTACATGGCCTTATCCAATATACGATTCTTTTTTGGTGTACGACTAAGCTAACGCTCACTCGCTGGTTTCCCTTCTTTAGTCAGGGCCGGATTAACACTATCTGAGGCCTGGGGCTCATTACCAGGATGAGGCCCTTCATATGGTGTCACCATCACAGCAGGTGAACTGGCACTAGTCCCTTCAGAAAGTGTGGTTGCCGTTGAAGTTTTTTCCTACCCATAATATTTTCCTACCATCTATTTTAATGGTGATAGTGACTTTCTATAGACGTTAATCACCCACACTATCCATCAAACAACTTTAAAAGACAGGGTAGGTAGGAATTATGGGTGTTTGAAGTACACATTTAGAAGAAGAAGAGCCTGAAGCCTGTCCTTGGTCCAACTTATTTAACCTTCAACACAACCGTTTCTTCAACAAATCACCTGTAAGGATTAGATCACAACTTCCCGCCCTGTCATCATCTATCACACACGAATGATCTTTTTCTCATGAAGTTCAACAAAATTACCTTTTGACCTCCAACACATTGGTCTCTCCTGCAAACCACAGCTTTGGTCACCATTCCACGCATGTTATAGTTTGTGAAGAAGATTTTTTTATTTTTTTTCGGTAAGCTCATTTTACAGAAATTCCCATATTTGTGCAAATTCCACATATGAGCTCAAATTTACTGCGTGCAACAGTGACATTGGAGTAAAAGGTTACTCTAGTGAAGTTAACCCCTAGTAGTTTTAAAAGTGGTGGCCACTAGTGGGCGCCAAAGGGGCCTAAGAAATCTTGCAGGAAGAAAAATAATAGTTATTATTATTTTTAACAGCCATTGTCAATGGATTCCAAACTTCCTGAATGCACCTGAATGCACCTTGCTGCAGCTGCAAGTTGAGTAAAACAACATGACAAATGTGTGTTATCTGTACTTTGGAAAAGTTCAGGAACCTTCTTCTGTAGTTTTACTCCTACTCCTGCTCCTGCGCTGTAGTTTTACTGCAGCTGCTGAGACCTCAGTGTTAATATGCACTGTAAACAGCCACTTACACACACACACACACACACATGCATGTTGCCGCGCAGCACAACATGGTAGAGCGGACTGGCAGATCGGCAGCCTGCCTGTACATGTCTGCTCTGTGCTGCTGTCACCACACCTTCAGCCCAAACACACACACACACACACACTTGGCTCAGTGGAGACAAGCAGCGTGTTGCAATGTCCTCATTCTGACCTATCCTGATGAATCTGTCAGTCTCAGTTTGTCTTTTTGTCGTCTGATCTAGTTTCTGTCCCGACTCTGGTTGAAGACCTTTAGAGAAGGTTGGAGTCGGTGACATCACACCAGCTCTGATCCTGTGAATTCAGGTCTTCCCTCCACCCATATGATGAGGGCTGGAGCTCTCGGGACTGAATGGCAGCATAAAATGGAGTGCAGCCTGTGGAGGAATGCACAAACCCACCTGGCCACCTCCCACAGCTGCAGAGGGAGCAGGCACACACACGCGACCCACCCAACCAGCCCCTGGAGGAGGTGGCACGGAGTGAAGTTCTTCAGCAGATTCATAATTATCCTGTGAATAGAACTGAGTCTTTGTTTGTTTTCCATGATGTTTGTTTTTCTGGCTTCGTGTTTCATACATTCGATCATCAGTGTCAACCTGGAAGATGAACCTGGTGCTGAGAACTTCCTTCTTTCTCGTTCTCCAACACCACTGGTGGATAATTGAACCATCATTATTATATTTATTTTGTTTTACACATTTCTTGCCACATGCAACAAAATTTGATGTTACGTTTTTTTGTCCTTTGACCCTTGAACTGGTTAAAAGCACTGATAAATACAGACTTGGGCAAACTAAGGCCCGGGGACCTGATGAGGCCCGTTTGGGCTTTTCAACCCGGTCCGCCAAACCTCTCTAAATAAGCCAGTTTACGTATATTATCATTATCCTTCTGCCTTTTCCTTGCAAAGCCAGCATTTCCCCATCATTTATCCTCCACTGGGATTTCAACTCTCCATGCAACCGTCCGTTAATCCATCTCTGTCTACTTATCCCTTACCAGACCGCAGGGTAAAGCAGTCTGATCAGGGGACACCTGGACTTCTGTCCACCCGGACAAGCTGACCAGGGGTTCCCACCATGACTGCCATCCATATCACACAGCACCAGCTCTTCATGAAACTTCTTGTGGCCAATTCTCGTCACAAGATGCACCAAAACTAAAATAAAAAAAAACTAAAAATTACATTTATAGGAGACTCAAGGTAACAGGTCGTTGCATTCACCTTGATAGCCAATCAGAACAATGGAAACTTACACAAGCGTCATATTAAAACCTTACTATTGTCCTCTGTCCCTCACTGCACATGACAACAGCACCAGCCTGCAACGCAGTTCGTCTGCTGTTCTGGTTCCACAGTGTTTTCAAACACACTTTTCTGCACTTATTTTAGAAAAAATAAGCACAGCCACAGTGTGTAAATGATATAAACAACATCAAATTAGCTGAACAGATGAATTCTGCCTCTTTTCTTCATCTGTTTGTGACCTTCATCTGAGTAAATGTTGAAGAACCCAGATCTTAATACTTCCTAAAATTGTCCAGACAGAATCTATGTCTTAGCGTGTTTATTTACAGACGCTGGTCACTGACAGTCAGACAGAAAATCACAGATACTGGGCCAGAAAAAGGTTTTAGTTTGAAAACATAATGATTTTTTTTACACCACGGTAAGATACCTGTAATGGTTTAGGGCTGCATTCCTACGTCTGGATACTGTCACCATTTACTGAATTTAATTGTGTTTAAAATGTAAAATAGTATAAAAATCATCATGTTCAACTGAAGAAAATAGACTTGGGAAATATCACTAACTCTGTTTGTCTTTTTGGAGGTTTGATAAATATATATGTAACAACGCCAGGGATTTGAACCGGTTCAAGGAACGAAAACCTGCAGAAACTTTTGCCATTTTGCTTGAAACTAAAATGAAACCAGACAAAATTTACAATTTTTTTTAAATTTAATTCTTGAGTGTGAGCTGCAATCAAAGACATTTGTCTCCTGAAAACTCCAGGGATGATATTTTGTGTTCTAACCAGTTCAGGAACATCATCCTCGTGGTGGAACCAAAAACCAGAACATCCAAGTGTTTAAGTGAACATTTTCTGGAGGTTACACGGAATTTTTTAGAACCAAAACCAAGGAACAGGCTACAATTATTTTAAAATCCGAAACAAAATTTTAGATTTTTTTTGGTTTTTGTTTTCAAATATTAAACTGGTTCAAAGCCCTGATTAATACAGACCTGAGCAAACTAAGGCCGGGGGACCTGGTGCGGCCCGTTTGGCTTTTCAACCCGGTCCGCCAAACTTTTCCAAATTATACCCTTAGTTTATATTATCATTATCCTCCTGCATTTTCCCCCATTATTTATCTTGATGTGCCCGTGACTCAAATTTTAGTTTGAGTCCCAGGTCTGGTGCCACCATATCCAGACTGGATCACCTTGTCGTGGTGTTTGAGGAGGTGCTTTTCAGTTGGTGAGTTATTAAATCTGGGGGAGAGGAGGAGAAATGACAGCCCTGACAGAGAGAGTGATTCTGCGGTTTAACCATTAACCTGTGCGCCCGCCGCGCACCGCACAGAGAGAGAGGGGGGAGGAGGAGGAGGAGGAGGAAGCTGCGAGTGAGGATGAGGAGAAAAAGAGCAACAGGTGAATGAAAAAGAGGAGGAGTGGGTGAGTGAGGGGGAGATTGATGTGGACACGGTGCGTCTGTTGGAGATCGGAGGTTTGACTTACAACCAGTTACTGGCGTTGGCGGAGAGGAGCGCGCAGCAGAGCATCAGGACGCAGCGCAGGACGCAGTCTTCGGTCATGTCGAGGTGCTGGAGGTGGAGTGGAGATGAAATAATCCCGAGACGGTGAGGAAAAAGGTACAGAGCGACGATGAAGCAGAGGCGGCGGTTAATCCATCATCCCGTCAGCCGAGGATGAGAGCGCAGCTCCGCGGTCCATCCACCACGGAGGTGTCCCGGCTCCTCTGCCGCTCCGAGCGCAGGAGAAGGAGGTGACTCGCATCAAATGTCGCCTGGACGGTCAGAGCTCAGCATCGACCCGAGCCGCTCAGCTGGACGCACTTTTGCGCTCGTTCCTTCCAGACTGTCCTTCCAGACCCCGGGGATGCGCTGAGCGTCGGTCCGATGACTGCCGGCTGCAGGAGCTCGGATCGGGCGCTTCCTCCTTCACCTCCACCTCCTGTTGCACTGGAGGACACTTATCACTCTGACGTTGCAGGACTGTCCCGTCCGACTGCGCGCCTCGGTCCCCTCTCTCCAGATTCTTTCCTGACGCGTAAGGACACTCCGTGGGACGTGAGTACGCGCCGAGGCTGCTCCTCCTCTCGCTCCTGCTCCTGCTCCTGCTCCTGCTGCTGCTCCTGCACTTCTCACAGCTCAGTCCCTCGGTGAGTCTGCCACAGGAGAGAGTGCGTGTGCTGCCTTTAGCTGAGGGGCGGCGCAAGGATGTAGAGGAATGACAGGGCAGTGAGGTGGGAGTTTTCTGGGAGATGAGGGAGGCGTGTCCCCCCTTTGTCCCTCTCTGTGTGAGTATTTGGACAGGTATCAGTGAGCGCTTTACTGCTGTGGGAGAAGGATGCAAGAGCAAAGTCATCCACTCTTTCCCTCTTCAGTCAACGTCTCCTCCATCCACCCTTCCTCTCCCCCACTGCCTGTCTGTCTCTCTCTCTGTCTGTCTCACACATCAATGGTCACAAATCAATGTCTTATAGTTTGGCTACATTTCAGACTAGAAACAAACACCAAAATATAAAAAAAAATGTCAACAGCAAATAGTAAAATCATGATGCTGGTCAATTATGTATTAATAAATAATGTTGATTTGTCATCCTTGCTGTGACCCCAGAGAACAGGGTGGGGTGAGTCAACCAGGGGACACATTTTGGTCATTTTGCTGCTCCTACTGTCTTCATGCCAAGTGTTTTCTAACTTTTTGGAGACAAAACTTTAAAGAAAAAACCACAAGATGGTGGCAGTGAAACAAAAGGAAGTAAAACTCTTCAAAAACCATAGGTGGCACAGAAGACGGACAGATTAGTGCTTCTCAAAGTGTGGGGCGGGCCCCCCTGGGGGGTGCGGTGCGATGCAGAGGGGGGCGCACTTTTTTGCTTGCTTTTTTTCCACCGTACTACACTAAAGTGTAATTGCACATCATTGTTAGTTGAACTATATCTCTTTCTTTTTGTTTTCTTTATGTTAACAAGGATACGATGTTATACAGAGGTGTAGCTAGAACTATTTTATAGACAAATACTGTTATTTATAGTTGCGACGCAGAGTGGGTGGTGCAGCGCGAATTGTTTTCTGCTTGCTGGGTGGGTGGGGCTTAAGAGAAAATAATTGAGAAGCACTGATGTAGATGGATGGGTGGATGGATAGGTGGATAGACAGGTAGGTAGAAAGACAGGTAGGTAGACAGACAGACAGATAGATAGACACGTAAGTAGGGAGAAAGATAGGTAAATAGATAGATGGACAAGTAGGTACATAGATAGGCAGTTAATTAGGTGGGTAGATAAATAGATAGACCGACAGGTAGACAGATAGACGGATAGATAGATAGATAGATAGGTAGGTAGGTAGATAGGTAGGTAGGTAGGTAGAAAGACAGGCAGGTAGATAAATAGATAGACAGACAGGTAGACAGATAAACCGATAGATAGATAGATAAATAGGTAGATAGGTAGGTAGACAGACAGACAGGCAGGCAGGCAGGCAGACAGACAGGCAGATAGACACATAAGTAGGTGTGAAGGTAGGTAAATAGATAGATGGACAAGTAGGTACATAGATAGGCAGTTAATTAGGTAGGTAGACTAATAGATAGTTCAAAGTTATATAGGACACATCTGGAAACACCTGGAGATCGCCCCCCAGTGGTATCTAGGAAAAGGTTAAACCTGAGTCATGTATAAACAGGCAAATATGGACGATAGATTATTGTTATTTGTTATTTTAACTTTGGACTGAAAAGGTTTGAAGGAAAGACATTTGGAGGTGGAGCTGCCAGTCAGGAGACAAAGAGGACGAGCTGGGATGTGAAAAGGTTTTGCCAACAATTTACTTTTCAGCCCATTTGCATAATGTTCACAAGCAACATGTACACACTGGTTTTAACCGGGACATTTGCCAGGGACAGTCTCTGTCTCTGAGTGAAGTGTGTGTGTTTTTTTTAAATCTATTTGCATTTATCCAAAACAATAGAACCAGGAGGTACGTGGTTGCATCACGTTATTGTGGGACAGGTGCTGTGATTTCATAAAAGTGTGTCTGATTATATTAACTTCAACCTGTTGAGACACATGTCTCAGGAGTCCCCACAGGCTAGGACGAACATCGTCATGACTTCCTTGTCAGACGTTGAGTAACGTTTTTCTTTATCAGGTGATTCAACCATTAAAATAATAAACTTAGAGTTAAATCAGAACAAGATTGTGATTTTTAACCAACTGAAACTGAAACCTGATAAAGAAATTTCAGCTTCTTAATAGGAACTGATCTGAACTTCCTACAAAACGGAAGAACTTTTCATCTGAACTTTGTCAGTTCTCTGAAAAGACACAAAACCAGAATAGGACCTGGGCAAAAAATACTTCCTTAAAAAAATAAAAAAAATATATAAAATCTGACAGAAACAACATTTATAGAAGTTTATAGAAGCCTGTCCTCTCCATCTTTGACTCCAACCACCTCCATGTCCTCCCTCACTGCAACCATCAATCCCCTCTTTGTCTCCTACCTGGTAGCTCCATTTCTAGGATCATTCGTCTACCAATGTATCCACTGTCCCTCCTCTGGACATGTCCAAACCATCTCAATCTGTCTTCTCTAGCTTCTTTTTCTCCAAACCGTCCTGTCTGTGTTGTCCCTCTAATCACCTCATCCCTGATCCTGTCCATCCTTGTCTCTCCTAAAGAGAATCTCAGCATCTTTAACTCCTCCACCTCCAGCTCTGTCTTCTGTCTCCTGTCTTTTCCTAGTGTCTCTTATCCGTCCATCATGGCTGGTCTCTCCATCGTCCCTCCACCTTAGTTGACTCTCTTCTATCTCAGATCACTCCTGACTCTTTTCTCCAGTTGTTCCATCCTGAGTCCACTCTCTTCTTCTCCTCTCTTCCTAAACTCCTCCACCTTCTCCACCTCTGCTCCTTGTAACCTTACCTTAACTAACTTTAACTAGGCCTTACAAATTGCAGATCTCTGGTGATGGGACGACAGAGAAGAAACTTTCATTCTCAGTCATAGAGCATTACAAGAGGAAAGATATGACTTAGGATGTGTTGCCCAGTTGACCCAGCCCCCCTCACCCCTGTCCCCTCCTCCCACATCACCATGACAACAGGGACTGGCAGCCATGCCCAGCGCAAACGCATTCTGGGAAAGCACAGGTTTTATATTGCTCCTGGCTCTACACTTGTGCTCCATCACCCTGGTAACACTTATACGGCTCGACCCACTAACATTTACTCTGGGCCTTGTGGTGTGCATGTGTGTGTGTGTGTGTGTGTGTGTGTGTGTGTGTGTGTGTGTGTGAGTTACAACAAGTCTGACAAGTGTCTTCCTTTTTCTTTCTTTCCCACTGTTTTCTGAACACACTGATGAAAGGTCAGACGCTGCACTTTTAGCCTGGGGAAAGTCTCAACTGTTGTTTTGTTTGGTGTCTTTGGGAATTGCACTTCCATTTATACACACTTGAATAAATCCATGCGTTCAGGGTTGAGGTGAAAAGTTGGTTTTTATATTTAGATGCTGCATCAACGCCTCCGTGCAGCCGTGGACAAACTTTTTTGACTTGGGTTCTGCTGTGTGAACTAAGAAAAATGACATGTTAAGGTCATTCACAAAGGGTTTAATCTTTAATGCTCTTAGTGCTTTATATACAACCTATTAGAGAAACGAAGCTTTTAAAGAGAAAAGGCAGAAGTATCATGAGATTTGAAATTAATAAAATATCTTAAATAAAATTTGGCGTGGCTGATTAAAAAGCCAAATGGGCCGTATCTGGTCCTTGGGCCTTAGTTTTCCCATCCTTACCTTAAACGATCATATTATTCACTTTAAAAACTCGGTTTTAATAAGGTATGTAAAATTTCAACTTGTGGATTGGTCCAGAGACACTAGGAATAGGTAGAGGACAGGAGACAGAGCTTGAGGTGGAGGAGATTCTCTTTAGGAGAGAAGAGGATGGACAGGATCAGAAATGAGGTGATTAGAGGGACAACACAGACAGGAAGGTTTAGAGAAAAACCAGAGAAGACAGATTGAGATGGTTTGGACATGTTCAGAGGAGGGACAGTGGATACATTGGTAGAAGAATGATCCTAGAGATGGAGCTACCAGGTAGGAGACAAAGAGGCCAAGTCAAATAGGAAACGTTGATTAAGCCGAAGGGTAAAAAAGAAGTCCTAGTTAATAATTTCTCATTGAGACGCAAAGACTTTGTTTGAAGTACAACCCTCTAATTGATCAGGTTAGCAAACTTTCTAGGAGTGATATTAACATTTGCCAATAACTGATTTGTCTGACGTCGTCCGAAAACGTAATATTTCTATAGTGATTCTGATATGACGCCACCAAAACTGCGATAAACATCAATAAACACCATGTTTTGTTCTAGTAAATTTTGACAAAACTCAAACTTTGTGTTATTGAATTGTAATTATCATACAAAACAAACAATATCGATCTTATATCACGATATCACGACAATATCGATAAAATCGGTCGACCAATGATATCAGACATTCCTATGCTCTGGATATGACTATATTAAAGATCAGCAGATGATGTGAACCTTCAGTTTCCATGTAGAGTCTCACTGAACATTTTTTAAAATCCACCATGGACTGTGAAAAATGGGCGTGGACTTCATTCAATCATTGTTAAGACCATGTGACCATGTCCAAAATCAAAGCATCGTAGTTTCTACATTGTAAAGGATCAAAGTCCTGCGTGTTAAGCAGCACGTTCTACCCCCTAACACTTATTTGGGATTTCCATTTCTTCTTGAAACTGAAATTTCTCAGAATTAGTTAAAAAAAATATCAAAACATCAAAAACACAAGAGTCTGAATAAAGAAATACTTTAAATCCAGTTACAATATTACTGACACAGAGTTGATGTTTCTTGTTCCTTAAGAGACGTTCTAGAAACTGGGCTTTTCTTTATGGCCTATCTCCAGTGTAGTTACTGATTACCTCCGGTCATTGTGTCCCCTCACCCCTCCTCACCCCTCTGTTGTGTCCCAATCACAACAAGTAGGTCAGAGGTCCGATGCCCCTTTGTCCCTTAAATTCTGCTTCTTCTGCTTTGTGTCTCCTCCTCATCCTCGTCCTCCCTCCCTTCAGAGAAGACGTTCACGCAACGTTAAAGTGTTTTCAGAAGGAGGTAGAGGTGTAGGACTTGGATGTCCACACTTTTGTTGTCTTGTGACCAGGCTGAAGTGATCTACCTAGATTGAAACCCATATAAACTGGATATCTTACTCTCTACATCAACCTAGAACTACTGAAGATCTACTGGTAGACCCATATCTAGCTATTGTACACCCCTGGTGTAGGGTGATGTCACTCTGCATACTGCAGCGAGGGTGTGTGTGTGTGAGAGTGTGTGTGTCTGTGTGGTGTCATGAGGGTTGTCAGAGGTTAGGCCAGCAAATGAACAGCTGAGAGTGGTCATTTAGTCTGTATAAAAGGAGCCCAACTGTCATAACAAAGACACTCTGACAACACGCCTACCGGAGACAAAGAGGAGTCAAAGTGGACCCCAGGAGGGTCCCTCGCACACACACACATGGACAGACAATGGTCCAAAAAGAGTCCAGAGACTGACTGGACCTGAGAGGCATCCGTTACAGTGTAGGAACATAGTCCTTGGAACATAACAGTCACTGATGACTTGCTACCAGGACTGGTCTGAACCAGCTGAGACCTGGTGTCATCAAAAACCAATCAGAAGTCCACAGACGTCAGCATTGACGAATACAATCAGTGTTCGGACGATCTCCTCAGCTGACCACCATGGATCTGTTGATATCGTTCCATGTTCTGTGCTTGAATCGTTCATTCACTCTTCTTCATCATAAGGGTCTTTCAGCACTCTCCACATCTGCCACCCAAATCACACTGCACCCTATTGTGAGCTTTTCCCGCTTGTGGTGAGCCCATGTATCCATCTGGTCAAATGTAAGGATGTGTGAAGATAGCGATATACCAATATTATCCGTATCAGTTTTTCTAATAATATTGAAAATCCGGCGCTGCAAAGCCCAGGTCTCGGCAAACACGATGGACACCCCATGACGTCCTGCCATTTTGACCGCCGCGTGATGAATTGATGTCATCAAACTGCACCTGAAGACACAACAACAATGCCTAATGCTACGCCAAATGTCCCTGGTCTGGAGTTTTTTGTCAACTGTCATGGAAAGTAGGGGACGGGGTAAGATTTTAACACCTTAACACGAGGTGCTTTTTAGCAGCAAATAAAGCAAAGCACGGAATGGACTCAGTGAACAAACAACAACGCAGCTGTCTCTCAAGAGTTAAAATTTAAATATAGATAAAGAACACCCAGGACC
>JAFBJS010001479.1:232844-292788 GCA_016785265.1 Paraplagusia blochii
AGGACATGGAGGTAGTTGGAGTCAGAGTAAAAGATACAGAGGACAGGGGTATTCTTTTTCTTCTTTCAACCCGTCCTCAGAGCTCGACCACAGTCTGTCCACAGTCAAAGCAAGCGTGAACCTTTATCCCATTAGGTTCCAATTAATCAGTCTTTTCTTCAGGGTCATGGAGCGTGAGGGACGGAGGCATTGAGCCCTCTGTGACCCTCCGCCTGACCCTGTGCTCTCCTCCACCCTTCTCCTCATCCACCTGCTGTGGCTTTGTCTGCGGCTTTGAGGACAGCTTTGGCTCTCAGCGAAAGGCCAGCGCTGACCGCTCGCTTCAACATGATGCAAACACTCACGTTGGCGCGCACGAAGGCTGGACAGGAACCAGCAGCCGCAGAGAGTGGTCCTCTTATCCAGGTGGAAATGCCACCAGATCAGGATTATGACCACGGAGGGATTCCATGACCAGCCCTGAAACTCACACCACTCAGACCTTTACGTTATGATTGCAGGGTGAGGCGACTTTCCCTGCAGGTTTTATAGACCAGAGGGAGGAACTCTCCCACACCGCAGTGGAACAACGTCTCCACTCCAAAGATTTAATACCAAAATAAACAGAACTCAGCCGTGGCTTTTCGCAAGTTGGATTCCAATCAAATTATAATTACGCCTCAAATTTGACTTTGTCAGATTATCATGAAGGAAACAGGTCTGGAGACAATCTTGTCAGAGAATGTGATGTCATTAGAGCCCGGAGCTTTTTAGCTACTGGCTCTGAGTGCTGGAGCAGCTCCCTCTCCCACACACTCTCACACACCAGGGACACACACACACACACACACACGTCCTGACATGTCGCCATCACGGCTGTGTGTGTGGCGCTGCATACCTGCTGGGAACTTTTCATCTGTTTTTCTCAAAAGTGATCATACATGTTGTCGGTAAGACGTGGTGATGCTGATGTATTATGTCAGCTTGATGTGTATTGGAGGGTGGAGGAAGAGTCAATGGGACACCATCCAATGTCTCTGCCAGTCCATCTCTGATGGACTTGGACCTGGAGAACCCAAGATTGGAGAACATCATTTATGGGTCAGCGTTTGATGATACATTTGCAATGAGCCTCTTGAGCAGCAGCAGCATCAATTCTGAAGGTCTTAGTCAATCAATCAATCAACCAATCAATCAATCAAATTGTATTTATATTTGTCACACAGGGCTTTACAGGGTTGGTAACATCCTCTGTCTTCTTCCAGTAGGAAATCAAAGTTACAAAATGGCGTATAATGTCAGTAGCCATATGGGTTTTGATCCTGGTCATCCGTCCTGGTTGTCCTAGTCCTGATCGTCCTAGTCCTGGTTGTCCTAGTCCTGATTTTCCTAGTCCCGGCTTCGGCCCATTCACCTGCAACAACAGAAATGGAAAAGAGAAACAGTGAAAACTGAAGTTACTGTTTTTTGAAAGATCTGATATATTAGTCCTGGTTTCATTCCCCTTAATCTCCCATAATGCCTTTCATGCTTTAATCCCATTTCTTTAATTAGAAACAATACCAATCCTGTCAAATTGTAATAATTCACCTCTGCCATTGTTTGATAAATTATATTATATTCCTGTTCCCTACAGGCAGATACAAAAAAATTAAAGAGTTCACTGTGTAATTCAAAGGATTCCAGTGCTTGGAAATTTCTCCCAAAGACATATTTGTTTAATAATTCTGTAATTCCAACACTAGATTTACTACTTGTCCAAATGGCAGTTGATAAACTATTTGCTGCTTGTGATTCTCAACTTTTTTGTAGACATTTTTTAGTGGGTGCCAGGTCTTTGCAGGAAAAAAAAAAATATATATATATATATATATATATTATGTAACTTTTTTTGTAATCCTAATTTTCAGAGCAAGTTACTGAATAAACAAAAATTACCATTACAGTAACTGAGAATTTACTGAATGTCATTAAATACCAGTTGAGCTGCCAATACCACACGGAACGACTTACAGACACAATTCTGAAACAAATCTCTCTTAGTGCCCTTTAGCAATATTCCATCTCTTTTGTCCTGCATCTTCAGCCTAAACGTCAACTCTGAGGACGAGGACGGAAATATCAGGGTCCAGAACAGGTATATTTCAATTCAATTAAAAACTATTAATTGAACCCAAAGGGAAATCCAGGAAATATTTCATTATATCTGCACTACCTCACTTTGGTTGCTGTCTATTGACACCTCTTTGTAGATTACTGTGAGTACTAGTGCATCATCCTATCTGCTTAATTCATCATAGTCCACTAGGGCAGTGTTGACGCCGTCATCTCCCTCTGATCATCTGAGCTCATCGTCCCTGTGGTGCAGCGCCGTACACCTCCACGCACTTTGTGTCTGTGTTGGATTATCAGATGGCAGACAGGGATTTATGGTCGGGGGTCTTTGTTATATGAGGTCAAAGCTCTGGTATTTCCATTCAGAATTGCAGTTCCACTGAAAAACCACAGTGTCAACCTCACATCCCCAACCACTGGCAGACCTTCAACCAAACATCTATGGCACTGCAGCCCGTGGACTGTAGCCTCACCGTGGAATTCTTAAGCCATTTGGCTTTGGTGGGGACACTCGATCACATGGGTCTGGATCAAAAGGCTCCTGGATTGACGTATATTAGTGGCTCCCGTGTCAATTTTACTGAAGAAATTGGATTGTTTTTATGCCTTTTATGGCTTCAAGAGTTCTTCAGTCTTATTGGGATTACCCTTGTTGCAATAAAGGCTCAATAGAAAGAAAAAAATACAACTAATATAATGTGACCATTGCCAGGTAAAATGAACCAACAGTAGAGGCTATTGTAGTGATGCACCCAGATAAAAGTTGTTGAACGAAAACTGAAAGTAAGGAACCAAAAAACTGTGAAAGTGAAACACTGACATAAAAAATCATGACAAGTATTATTGTTATGATCCTAATTGAATAAATTGATAATAAATTACATTCAAATAAATAATTGTCATATGTCTAGCAGGGAAATAGCATCAAACCAATAGCATAGCACGTCAGAACGGAATAGCCTTTTCAACCACTTTTTCCTTGTCTTATTATTACTATTATTATTTATTTAATTTTTAGAACTTTATTAATACTTCGAGAGTATCCTTCGGGAAGTATCTGCATTTAACCCATCATCGTTGTCAGTAGGGGGCAGCCAACTGAGCTGATGACGATACCATGCTCAGGGAGTAGGGGGACTTGAACCGGGGGCCTTGCGGACCCAAGTCCATTTCCTTAACCACTAGGCCACCAACTGCCCAATGATCTTCCCTGACTGGGAATCAAACCCCTGCCGCAGCTGTGAGAGCACAGAAACCAGGGAATCTCTTGCAGTATCTCACATAGAACATATCAGTCATCAGAGACCACTCCTGTTTACTGTGCATCTGCATTTCCAAGCAAATTCCCCCCATGCATCACAGATTGAATCATTTTTCCCATGTACTTTATATTGCACAATATATCAAAATGCATCCATGCATTTTGCCACTATGAGACAAGCCTGTGTTGGCCTTGATTTTTATTTGTGTCATCATAAACTTCCTGTTTTGGCCAAAAAAAGTATTTTGTCAGGAAGTGGTAATAAAATGGTAGTGGTAAAATGTATTTATTTAATTAAAAGTATATAAAAATAGATACCAAAACTATAACACAGTCCGAAAAGCATTATAAACGTATTGCTCGCCATAAAACACGGAAGAAATCAAATTTTTTTGTTTTATTTATTTTTTTTTATTTTACCTGAGGTCCCCACATGTATACAAACACAGACACAGTGCCACTTCAAAGACAAAAGCTATGTCATGAGGTCCTGCCACTGATCGACACACACACACACACATACACACACACACACCCAGAACATGGAACAGATGTATGTGGTAAAGAAATTCGAGCCTCACTGGCGGCAGCGTTGAATCTCCACTCTCACTCTCACACACGCTCACAGACACAGGCTGGTAAAGCCGCCCAGAGCTACTGGCGACAGGTTGGAGAGAGGATATGTCTCACTAAGTCCAATCACACAACGGAATGCCGTCTGGGACACCCTAACCCGGGACCTGTGCGTGTGTGTCTGTGTGTGTGTGTTTCACGGACTCTAACTGGGAGTCATGTCGTTTTCTTTAAACACGTGCGTAAACTTCACATGAAGCCAGTCATAATGAAGGATTATCACCTTGATCAGGGCAGAAGAGGAGGTGAAGAGGAGGTGCCAGGGCAACGCCGTTTGGAACGGGGTGTCTGGGGGTGTCTTAATGACCCATCCAGATTTTTTAAGGCCGAGGTCTCAAACATCCGGAAACCATATTCCATACATTAAACACAGACCGTTCCATAAAACTCAGCATCAAATGGTCCATAGATCAAAGGTAGTGAAAATGTTTGATGTTCTTCTATTGTTTGAGTGTGTATTTCCGACTCTTCAGACGTTGATCTTGGCTGAGCTGTTGATGGTAACTTCCATCGTAGGTTTTCTTCCTGATTCCGTCTTAAAACATCAAAAAATAATCAAGGAGTCAGATCTAGGTTGGTCAACTGATAAAGGATTCTCCAAACTTGTGCTAAATTATTGACTACTGCTGGGTGTCCTTGACATTGACATAGTCGGTAGTTGGTGTAATGTTACTAGATTTTTACAAAAACGGAGTCAGACTTCTCAAACTTTATAAAATGTACTTTACTTAATTTTGCCTACCTACCTACCTATCCATCCATCCATCCATCCATCATAGCATCTTTCTTTACCTGCTTATCTATCCACCTACTTGTCTACCTACCTACCTACCTACGTACCTAGCTACCCTACCTTCCTACCTACGTACCTACCTACCTACCTACCTATCTATCTATCTATCTATTGTATCAGTTACATTTGCAGATAATGATGCTGTAATGTGTGAAACAATGTGGTCCCTGAACTGTCCTTTATTCCAGTAGGTCTACATCAAACAAGTAGCTCTCTGGATTACTGAGGGTCCTTGAAGTAGCTCTCAGAAAGACTGGTGACCCATGATCTAGGACAGGGATTCTTAACCTTTTTGGCACCGAGGCCCAAATTTTTCAGTATCGAGTGACCTGGGGCCCTTAATAATAGCAGTTTAAAAAATTTCACGGCCCTCTAGGGGGCGCTTGCGGCCCAACTTTGTGCCGGGGCCCAATGGTTCAGAATCCCTGATCTAGGACATAAAAACATTAGAAGAGTCGACTGATTGACTAGCCTTACTAAAGAGTGGAAGAAATCCTCCAAAACATAAGCAAAAGATCTTTTTATTGCCCCGTTGGTGTGAAACTCCAGAGTTTACCCCGTTGGTAGGTTCAAAACCCTGTTGTGGGACAATATATTTGTGCCAACTAGTATTGGTTGTTGTTTAAATGACGTCCGACAGAATGATGGAACGAGAACTTCTCAAAATACTGTATCAGAGACGATTATGTGACCACAAAAAGCTGTAGGATGGACAAACACTGTTTTATTGGTCCAACCTTAGTGAGAGCAGAACAACAACAACAAATGGAAACCATTCCACTTCCTGTTGGTTTCAGAAGATGGAATCAATCAGGACAGTGTTGTTACTTGTTCTTCAGCTGTGAAACCACACACCCCCAGTGACCGCCCACACAATCTTCTCCTCAAAGCTGGGTCAGACACTGCACTCCGTCTCCATCAGTCCATTCGTTGTCCATCTGTACCGTCTGTTCTGAAACAAAGACAACATGGGACACAGGGGACGTTCATTTGTCCATGTTTAACAGTCATTAATATCTGACAAACGACGGCAGACAGACGTGTGTCCCTGGTGTCTTCAGCCATTTCTTAATCAAATGCAGAGAAGCTATTCCAGCAGACAACCTCCCCTGAACTGTAGGGGGGTTTGGGGCAACTGAGCAGAGGGCGAGTTGTGGGAAGATTATTTAACAAATCAAAGTAGTAGAAGACCAGGTGAGAGGGTAGAAGATCAGATCAGGACAGGTTGTGGTGTGGAGAACCTCTTAGGGTGACGTTTTACGAGTTGAATCAGTGACCAGTGCTGGGGCATAACCGGAAATTGTGGAAAAATGTGTCAAAATAAAAATTTTATTTTGATTTCCTTCTTTAGTTACTTGTACTTGGTCCATTCCTGTCATCTCTGGAGAAGATATAAATCTGTTATCCACATGTGAGACATGGTTTGTTGATAGAAGAGCCAACTATTTTCAATTCTGGTCAAACTACAACCATGTTCTTCCATGGAACATTGAGAACCTCCTAATGAAAAATTGTTTTTAAGTGATTTACTAGACACTTAAAACGCTTAAAAGCTAAGCTGTTTATTTTACGCCAACGTGTCTGAAGATGGAATTCCTCGCTGGGGATCCATAAAATCATTTGGATTCTGAAGAACAAGAAAACTGGATTTTTTTTTTACCGGAATCAAACGTTCGCTGAGCGATGGTTTTTTTCATTGCGCCTCGGTTGGTTTGCAAAATCCACTAATGTAAAGCAGAGATACGGCTATTGAAGAATTCTAACACAAACCATATTCTCGCTCCGTTCACGGTGTCGCCTTTAACCCCGTAGTCAGCTCCGTGTCTGCCCTCTGTCCTGGACCCTGGGTCCTGGCAGTGCTACCCTTCAGATCAGCCATTATCAGTCCGCCCTGTGGTCCACTTCTGTCATTGCTTCATCTCGCCTCCAATGTGGCTATGATTAATCACACTTACTGGTAATCGGAGTGCCCTTTTTCCCCTCAGTTCCTTCTCTTCCCTCCATGGGCTCCAGATGACTGTCTGTTGTTGGGGCAGAAGACAATGGGATCCAGATGGAAGATTGATGGAGGACAATGTTCATAAGCTTAAGCGGCGGAACACTGGGGTTTAGAATTACTGGTCCAATCCCAGGACCTGGTCTGTCTCGTGGCTTCACGGGTGATTCATTGGACTTTACTGGCAGCGAGTGGTGGGGGGAGGACATCTCCTCACCCAGACACAAACACACGGCGTCACGGTTGGTGCCACACATGCTGTTGTTGTTGTTGTGATAATTCTGTTTTCTGTCGTATGGTTGCACAACAGACTGACACAGGGTTGAATCTGCTGAGAACAGACTTTTGGTGTTACGGTAAATATGACGGAGAGAAGAAAATCACATCACGAAGGTCTGACCTAATGAAGTCCATGTCTGATAAGGTCTGCAGTTTTTGGCATTTGATTTTAAACTTGGCTTTCTCTCTTGTTGAAAAAAAATTATAAGAGCTTGAACCTTCACATCCATCCATCCATCCACCTCTGCCTGTTAGGCGTAGGTTGTAGGTTGCAGCAGTCACTGCATGGTACCATCTTCTCATGGACCTTCTATCTATCTCGCTATGTCACTATTTATCCATCCATCCATCCTCCCTACACCCACCCACCCATCCATCCATCATCCACCCTTCCATAATCCACCGACCCAGCCAACTATCCATCCATCCACTGACCCATCCATCCATCCACCCACATACCCACCCATCCATTCATCCACCCTCCCATGCATCCAACCATCCATCCACTATCTATCTACGTACCTACCAACCTATCCATCCATCCTCCCTACACCCACCCACCCACCCATCCATAATCCAGCGACCCATCCAACTATCCATCCATCCACCAACCCATCCATCCATCCAACCACATACCCATCCATCCATTCATCCACCCACCCATGAATCCAACCATCCATCCACCCATCCACTATCTATCTACCTACCTACCTACCTACCTATCCATTCATCCATCCATCCATCCATCCTCCATAGACCCACCCACCCATCCATCCATCCATCTGCCATCCACCCATCCATAATCCACCAACCCATCCATCCATCCAACCACTATCTATCGATCTATCTATCCATCCATCCATCCATCCATCCATCCACCCATGTTGAGCTTGGTTTGAATTCTATGAGAGTGGGTCACGACTTAATGACCACAGGATAATGTGGATCCCAGAGTGAGACCAGTTGAGAACCACTGCGTTAGACCTGCTGTGATGAAGAGTGATGTTTCCCCTCCTACAGTTTGTCCAGAAAAGGATGGAGTAAGGGTGGATGCTGCCTAGACCTCCATGTAGATCATATTAAATGATTGCACTGAGAGTTCATTTACATAGTTATGCAGTTATGGATTGGACTCTCCACGAATCATGATGATGTAAATTCCTTTCCGTTCCTTCATCCTTCAACCACCACCTCGGTTCCGTCCCTAATTTCTGAACGTTACTCTTTTACTCTGAGTAATTTTTCTGTGTTAAAGCAGAGTTCTGCTGCTGCTGCTGCTGCTGCTGTTGCTACAGCGTGAGCAGATGGTCATATGCAGAGCAGATGTTCTTTCAGTGGAATCTGGATGATAAGCAGTGGATCTGATCTGATTGCAACACAGTGTGGAGTTCAGGATCCGTTCTATCTATCTATCTATCCATCCATCCATCCATCCATCCATCCATCCACCCATCCATCCATCCATCCATCCCTCCCTCTGTGCCAATACCCATCTATCCTCCCTCCACCCACACAGCCACCATCCATCCATCTATCATCCACCCATCTATCCACCCATCCCTCCATCCACCAACCCACCCACCCACTCACCCATCCATCCATCCATCCATCCACCAACCCCTCCCTCCCTCTGTCCCAATACCCATCTATCCTCCCTCCACCCACACAGCCACCCATCCATCCACCCATCCCTCCATCCACCAACCCACCCACTCACCCATCCATCCATCCATTCATCCATTCATCCATCCATTCACCCATCCATACATCCATCCACCGACCCACCCACTCACCCATCCATCCATCCATTCATCCACCTAAAGTCCTCAATAGAAAAATTATGACATTCCAGACATCAACAATTTTTCAAGTCTCTTGATGCACTACCAATTTTTTTTCATGGTGACACATCTAGTAATGTTGGATAGCTGGACAAACGGAAAGGTCAGAAATTGATCCTGGTCAACAGGTCCCGGAAAGATGACTTGATTTTCTTTGAGTTACTTTGAGTTTTATATTATATGTATTTACCTATATTTATACACATCGGTACAAACATATAAAACTTCCAACACTCAATCACTGTCTGCCTGTTTTTCTTCCTAATGTTCATCCATCCAATCACGGAGGTTCAGTCATTGTTTCCTCACTAACTCTGTGTCTTTGAGTCTGTGTGTGGCTTCAGTAAGTGTGTGTTTTGGCTTGTGTGCGGCCTGGGGCTGGGGGTCTCCGTCTGTTTTGGGGTCACTTTGAGGGTCTTGGATAGAATTACCCTCTGCCCCACGTGCATGTACATGTATTCACACAGACATGGACATATGTCCACACACATTCACACATCGACCTGACAGACTCTCAGCCGATCTCTGCTGGTTTGATCTATCGCCCTGAGCTTTTAGGTTAAATCCAGCAGCTGGACTTTCCAGTGTAATGATTTAAAAAATGTGACTTCTTGATGATTCAGTGCTGATGGCGTGTATAATCTGAAAAGGATGGTGAACTCTCCAATCTCCGCGCTGGAATTTTCTTCTGGATTGTTTTGTCTTATCAGGTGAAATAGAAATGATCCAAGTGTCTATTCAAATACTTTTGATTTTTGTTGTTTATATCATAGTTTGTACACAAAATATTCTATCCCACACCTCTTGGACACAACATTTTATTTTTAATTTTACTGGTTAAGCACCTAAAGACATCAGATTCCTTCTCCGTCCCTCTCCACCTAGAGAAATTGTCCATTCATCTACATTCACCTCCACACTCTTATATATTACTGGGTTCCAGGGAGTTAACCCTGGTCACGATTCCTGACAACGTCTGTCTGGGACAGTCAGTACTGAGACTCAGACACCTGGACTAGTGGAGATCTTTCAATAGTTAATCTTTCTGAGTTAGATCATGTTTGTTCAAAGTCTGGATTGGGGAACATAAGTGGTACTCCCCCTGTGGGTCGGCCTCTGTGACTCCACCGTCTTTCCTCGCTTCTCTAATCCCGACAGATCAGTTTACCGCCGTGGAGCCGCTGTTCTAACGTCAGCACATTCTCTGCTCTTTTTAATGGACGTAACACGTACAGTAGAAGAAGACGGAACCACAGGTTCCACTACGGTTCCTCTCCTCGTGTGAACAACGTCCTCTAGGGGTTTGGACCTTAGATTTGTGTCTCATCCGACAGCTGGGACATAAATATGTCTTATTGAGCTCAGGCGTCTTTTTTTTAAGGACTCATTACTGAGTTCTTTCAGCCGTGTTTGTCCTGGAGGAACGACACCCAACCTTCACTTCATGATTTTATTTTGGCTTCACTGCTGCTAAATATATTTTCTTTTATTTGTTTCTTTAAGGAGAAGGTTTTAAATCAGAGCTGCTCAGAATTTGGAGACAAATCAATAATAAAGTTGGACGTGGAAGATGGAAGTGGCTTTGTTTGAGGGAAGGATGGAGAGGAGTTACATATCACCAAGGGTTGATCCATCCACCCAACCATCCATCCATCCACCCATCCACCCATCCAACCATGCATCCACCTAACCATCCATCCAACCATGCATCCAACATGCTTCCTACCATCTATCCATCCACCCATCCATCAACCCATCCATCCATCCATACACCCACCCATTCACCCATCCATCCATCCATCCATCCATCCATCCACCATCCATACGTGCACCCACTCATTCAGCCATCCATCCACCATCCATCCATCCATCCAACCATGCATCCATCCACCCATCAATCAGCCCATCCATCCATACACCTACTCATTCACCAATCCATCCACCCATCCATCCATCCATCCATCCATCCATCCATTCATCCATCCACCCATCCACCCATCCATCCATCCATCCATCCATCCAAAAACGAGTTGACCACTAGTTACCCAACGAGTTGACCAACAGTTATCCAACCAGTAGAGCTGCAGTTACCCAACCAGTTGACCAACCTGTTGACCAGTAGCTACCTAACTAGTTGACCAGGAGTCACCCAACCGTGGTAAATCTGTACTGTGGTAAATGTTCAGCAGAAATAGTAGAGGAAGATAAAAATAAAGAAATAATAATTGCAGTTTGTCAAAATATATTTTTCCGGGAAGGTCGGGAACTTTTCAGTTCTTGGTGCCGTTCCACATGACGTTCATCTAAATCTGGATGTTTTGCTCCTGAACCTTGGTTTGGATGTGAAGGTTGAATTGTGGGTAATGGTGTTAATACCTTTTTTTTTTTCTTTTCTGACAACAATGATGGATTTCAAAGTAAAAAAAATGACATTTTATTTTGGCAGCTGAACTCCATAAATCAGCATGTAAATGGTTCAAACTGTGGACGTGTCATAAAAGCTTATGGTAATTTGTCTCGCTGACAGACGCTGGTTCGATTCCGCCTCTCATTCTCCAGCGCTCTCTCCTTCTCCTGACAGAATCGACTGCGCCGGGATCTTGAAGCTGCGTAATTCTGACATTGAGCTGAGGAAGGGAGAAACTGACATCGGCCGCAAGAACACGCGCGTGAGGATGGTCTTCAGGATCCACATCAACCAGCCTACAGGAAGGACGGTGTCACTGCAGGTGGCGTCCAATCCCATTGAGTGCTGTGAGTTTTTCTGCTGTGTCAGTCATGTGGTCACATGGTCTGTGGGGAAACAAAACAAAACAAATGTTTTATGTCTTAGACTGAAGGATCCTGGTATCTGACCAGGTCTGGATGAACTTTTTAAAAACTCTCTCTGAACCCATTCTGATGGATTCTGATAAATTGCGTTGACTGCGGATCAGCGTCTGCTTCAGCCCCGCCCCCAAGATGAAGTTGTCTGAGGTCAAAGAGAGACGGTAGTTAAAGCATGATCTCAGAACCAGAAATAGACCATTGTTAGTTTCTGAACCGCTGCCACAGGACAGATTGTTTTTGACCCAAAGACAGATGGAGGAGGAGAAGAGGAGAAGGAAAGGAGTCGCTAGAGGAGGTGGATGGTTTTTTATCAAAATCACCCACAGGAATCACCACAAGTACTTTATTTTTTATTGTTTTTCGAGCGTCTACTCATCTGTTCTGGTCACTCCTTATAAAATAACAAATATATTTTGTTAAGGAGACCTGGAAAAAGACAGTTGGACAAAACACGGTGCAAATGATCAGAGAAGGGAGGCGACATGTCCGCGTGCAAACATCAGTCTCCAATCACATCTGTTGTCCAAGGTGAAGAAGTCACTACGGTCAATTATTTTAGTGCAGATGATAAACATCAATCGCCGTTTTACGTTGATTTGCACCAACTATTTCTCAAGATAACAGCAGCTTTAAAATGCAGCCCCAAACTGCGACAGAGCTCAGATCACTCCAAGTGTGAATCAAAAAAATCAGGGTTCAAACATTGGTAAAATGTTTTGGTCCAAGTTTGTCCAGACCAGTCAGAAAAATGAACTCCAGGTTCTTGTCCAACCATCTGTCCATCAACGATTTGTCCAATCCAGTCCTTCTTCACCTGCCTTCACATCTAGAGACAAACAAACATTAACACTAACGAATTCACATCTAGGTCAGTTTAGCGTGAACATGCAGGTCTTTGGTTGGTCTACTGACCATGAACTACAGAAAAAAACAGACAGAACTTTATTAACCCTTAGGTTCTTAGTCATCCAGGTCAAGGACGAGGTAAAAAAAAGCTTTGTTAGTTGTGAGACAGGACAATCTGAGACCGGGGACCTCGCTGCACCACTTGACTCCAGCCTCGTCCATCCAGGTGGACTAGAGAAAGTTTGTCGAGTTTCAACTCAGATCTCAGATCAGGGAGATGTAAAGTCCTAACGATTCCATTGTCACTGACTAAGATTTCACGCCAGGTCCAAGTCGTTAAGGACAATTGGTTCAAGGTCGGTGTCAAGTCCACAGTGTGTCAGTCGCTCAAGTACTTTACCACCACTCCCAAAAATTTTTACTGCAGTCCTTATAATAATGATCTGGGGGAATGATCTTCAGATGGAGGTGGAGATTTTACTGTCCTCTACTTTTACTGTCGGTTCAAATCCAGAGAGAGAATTTATCTGGAAGTTCCTTAAAGAACAAATGAAACAAAGACAAAAAAAAATCAAAAAGTATTTCAGTTTTTTCAAAGTAAGGAGTTTAACAGTTCTGCAAGGAACTAATGCAGCTCCACTCTGGATGCTCAGGTCTGCATGGGGAGTGGGTGTGTGTCCTCGTCCTCATGACTCTCCTCTCCCCGTCTCCTCCCCCTCCTCTTCTCCTCCCACAGCTCAAAGATCAGCCCAGGAGCTGCCACTGGTGGATCAGCAGAGCCTGGATACGTGTCCCGCCCACGGAGGGGAGAAGATGCTCCTGAACGGACACAACTTCCAGCACGACTCCAAAGTGGTCTTTGTGGAAAAGGCTCAAGGTAAAAAGGAGGCGTAGAAGGAGCGTCCTTGTACAGCTGTGTGCGTGTGTGTGTGTGTCCTCCTTTCATTTCTGTTGGAGAAACCCCAGACCTTCTCCTCTTCCCTCCTTCTCTTCTTCTCTCCCTCCTCTCCAGTCAAAATATTCCACCTCTTGCCAAAGTGCCACATGTGGTGAACATTAATGCTCTGTATTTTTAACCCAGCAGATTTTACATTTGCACAAGTTTCCATTCCCTGTTCAATGCAGCAATGGGTCACAAACGTACACGTGAAAAACTTGGACTCCGCCCACAGAGCATTACTGACAAATCAGACGTTTTTTCAGGAGTTCATTCACGTCACTGTCGTTTCTCATCAAACTGATTTGACGAAAACAGCGATGATTCCAAAGATCGCCTTCCTCCGTCACACTACGAACCTTTTCTTTAGTTGGGTGTTTTCTCCCTGTCTTTGATCCATGTGTCCTCTCCCATGACCTGGACCCTGATCTGGACCTGGACCTGGACCTTGGTCCTGACCTGGATCCAGACCTTGTGTGGACTAAGATCCAGTTTTACTGCTTCTACTTTTCCCCCTTATCTCATTTTCGTCTTTCTTCCTACTTAATTTCCTGAAGTGACACCACCTGCTGGTGAAGCAAGAGAACGGAAGGTAATAGTTTTCCAAATTGGAAGGTTGTGGGTTTGATTCCAGACGTGGTGGGTAAGACTCTAGTGGGAAGATGGACTGTGAGGACGTTTACTCTGTGTTTCAAAGTAAGGGGCGCAGTTCTCTTAGTGAGCTCTTTTCTCCATTCTCAATTTGTCAGTTTGGTTCTGTGTCGACTCTGGGAAGTCAGAAGACCATCACAGGGGACCAGACTGAAACTCCCAAGATAAGGAGGTAGAGAGGAGGAGAAAGGGAGAGGAATAGAACCCAAAGAACACCATCCCTGTAAGGAAATATAAGAAAAAATAAGGAATCTCTCAGCTGATCACTTCCACATTTTCTTCTCCTGTGCTGAGCCGTGGCCTCAGTCAGTGTCCACGTGTCTCTTCTCTGACTTTGGGCTGTTTTGGTGGAAGGGGGAGACAGAGTGAGTCGGTGGAAGACGACTGCTCCCAGATGTGGACGCCAGGTCGTTTACAAACTGCAATTTCCTTGATTAGCTTCAGCAGAAAAGGCAGCGAGAGGCTGAGTGTGGGCCCAGAATGTAAACACCAGAGATCCTATCAGCCTGGGGAGGCAGAGGGGGGCGGGCGGTGGTGAGGGTGGAGCGGGGCTGGGGGTGGGGGCTCCTCTTGGGGGGGGGGGGGGGGGGGGGGGGGGGGGGCTGGGGGGTGGGGGCTCCTCTTTCGTCCACCTGTGAGAAAGAAAGAAATAAAACCCCAGGGCCGCCCCTCGTCCCCCTTCACCCTGCTGTACTGGAAGTCAGAGATTATCTGTCAAAACAAGAAGTCGTTTTTGAAGCACAGCCTTGTTCACAGTCTTTCTGATTAACCTCCACCTCTATGATTAACCTCCACCTCTCTGATAACCTCCACCTCTCTGATTAACCTCCACCTCTCTGGGAAGAGGAGCAGATCTCATCGGTCGCCCGCTTCAAACAAAGCTGCCGACTGTTAGCTGTAATAACAATCAGCAAACGATGGACGTCAGACACTTCCGTCTCCTCTGTCTCCTCCTTCTCCCGCAGTCTTTAGACCTCCCCCGTCTCCCGAACTTTGGAGACACATCTTTTCGTGTTGTTTACATTACATTTCCATTTATGGATGTAGCAGACGCCAGAATCCAGTGGATTAACATTATCAACCACGGATCCTCTGGGAATCTAACTCTGGACTCTGTGTTTCTGAGGCAGGAACAGGGCGGGAATTCTGGATTATTTACATTTTATCATATATGGTTTTTGTTGAAACTCCACCTAGTGGCATTATGAGGGTAGTACGTTGTAAAAGACCTGACTGGGGAATCACTTTTTTAAGATCATGAGAAAACAAGTCAGTTTCTGTCCTTTTTGACTGACCGCTCCACTCCACTTCTCCACCCAAGTCCTCAGTACTGACAAAGAGTTGTGGTCCAGTCTGAGCTGTGAATCCGACTCTCTCTAGGATCCTGTGGATCTCTGGACCGCTGGTCCATGGGTGTGCTCCCTTGTTTTTGATGAGGGTTTCCCCGCGTCTGGCACCAGCCGTGGATTCCTGGGCAATCCTAGCATGGAAACACCCTGAAGCCAGGCTTCCACAACTCTCCACCACCACCCGTGCACTCTTACCTCCCCCGCCACCTCCTCCTCCTTTTCCTTATCCTCTCCTCCATCCTTCCACCTCTCTTTCCAAGCTGCCTGTGTGCCACTGAGCCATGAGGTCCGGTCCCTCGGGGCCTGTCCCCTTGTCGAAGAAATAGAGCAGATGAGCGGAGACGTCATACGTCTCAGGAGGCGCGTTCTCTCCTGAACCACCGGAAAATCAGCGAGGAAATGAATCCAACGCTAGGCGACTAATTTCTGCTGGTTAGCCGTCACATCCTGATGTCGAATTCCCTTTTATTGCAGTTTCACGGCTGCCAACGCGCAGCTCTGAGAACAGTTTAACGATCGAACCCATAAATCCACGCTGCTGGGTTTTGATGCCATAAAGAGATTTTAAGCATTTTTTTTTAAACCGTGCAACAATTTTCCTGCAAATTTTCCAATTAGACTTTCTCACAAGAAAACCTGTGGTAAGACAACACGTGAGCGCAGACACATGCAAACAGTCCCACAACCTACTGTTGTAACATACATCATCCCGGGCCACTGCCTGTGTGTGTGTGTGTGTGTGTGTGCGTCAGAGTTTCCCCTGTAATTATACACATGTCAGGTCGCTCCGCCAGGAGGTCCTGCCAGAAAACTAGAACTTTCTTTTGTTTTTTTGTTTCTATTTTTGTTTCCACTCCACTGACGAGTGACAATTTCAGGGAAACTCTTTTGTAATTGTTTGAGAAAGAGAAGATTTTTTTGCCACCGAACAAAAGTTGCTTTCAGAAAATATATCATTTGTTAAGAAAAAATGGTGTTTTCTGACTGGGAAGTGAAGATTTTCAAACTCACCAAAGTCCAGAGAGGAGAAAATCAAGGATTCATAAAATAGGACAAGAAACATTTTCCGAATGGTCATCAACCAGTATAAGAATAGGACAGGCGTGGGCAAACTAAGGCCCGGGGGCCGGATGTGGCCCGTTGAGATTCTTTATGCGGCCCACCAACCTTTTCCAAATTTAAAAAATGATCTATATTATCATTATACTTCTGCCATTTCCTGCAATTACTGTGTTTCTCCAGTAGATGGTATCATTAAGGCTAATAGAAATGTAGGATTTTAAATTTTATACGTGACTATTACTTGCCATTAATCTTAGTTCAAACGTTAGCTCCATCTTTCTGCTCTTGACTCGTCCCCGGGGTCCAACTTTAGGGACCAATTGTGGCCCGCGAGTCAAAAAGTTTGTCCACACCTGGTCTAGAACAAGCATGGACAAACTAAGGTCCACGGGCCGGATGCGGCCAGTTGAGCCTCTTGATGCGGCCCACCAACATTGTCCGATTTGTCCAAAAAGATAAATATATCTGTATTATCATTATACTTCTGCCATTTCCTGCAATTACTGTGTTTCCCCAGTAGATGGCATCATAAAGGGTAATAGAAATGTAGGATTTTAGGTTTTATATATGACTTTACGTGCCGTTTATCTTAGTTCAAACGAAAGCTCCATCTTTCTGCTGTTTTAAGTCAAAAAGTTTGCCCAACCCTGGTCTAGATAGAACAACCATAGACAAACTAAGGCCCGGGGACCAAATGCAGCCTATTCAGCTTCATAATCCGGCCCGACTAACTGCATAATTTGCTTGTTGAAGGTTAAAGGTATTTTTGCATTTTATCCTTTATCCAGGACTTTCATATGTCAGTTTGGTGAGTGCAGGGTTCGACCACAGTCACAGCAGGAATAGGTTAGAGACGCAGCTAAATTGACATCATGAACTTCAGCCTCACGTGTGACCTGGTAATGGCTGATCATTTGGTCTTGGACATGAAGTGGCTGAAAATCAATCTTCTTTAATGATTTGAGCGTCGGTGGATGGCAGTGTTTATGGTGCGTTTGAGTCAGACTTCTGAGTTTCTGCTCTGGCTCGTCTCTCACTTCTTCTTGTTCTGTTTTCCTCTGCTCACTGTTTCTCCAATAATAGAACTGTCTAATTAGAGCTGGAAGTCCTTAAGGAAATCCTTTCCTGGGGAGAAATTCTCCAGAATCTGAAGCTCAGTCTGAGGTTTGCTCAGCTGCAGTGGGGAGCGACCTGCTCTGCTTCACTTCCTGCCTTCATCACCTTCACTTTCTCAGATTCTCTCAGACATCAGCTCCATTGTCTTCTTTCTCTTTGAACTTCTACCTTTTTCCAACTTTGGATCCTCCTCAAGTGAAAGTTGGAACATCTCAGCCATCACTGCCTGATGGTGGACACATGGTCCAGTGGCTGTAGGATAGAACAGTGCGTCTGTCTCTTTAAGTCCAGCAGAGCGAGTCGTGGCTGAAGTAAGAGTGGTAGCGGCTCCGCTGGTTCCGATCTGTGGTTTGTCTTCGTCACTGGCCTCTGAGCTGCCTGAGGTTTTGGTTGCTTTCACAGAACAATGACTTCCACTGGCAGTGACTCGGTGGTTTGGCTTCATCCATACAGAACAATGGTTGTTTTCATAAACAAATCAACTGCAGCCACATAAACACTGGAGCAATTATGTTTCCCTCAATTACACTTCATGATTCATCAGAAAATATATTTATTCACAATTCATCTCTGTACATATTTACATATATGTCACAGGCAGTGTTGGGACTAACGTAACAAAACTACTTTTCTCAGTAACTAATAACGTAACGTCGTTATTGTTACTGTGGTGTAAAGGGGCTCGTTACACGTTACTATCTGTGGTCTGAGGACTGTGTGGCAGTGTGTTCTGAAACTAAAGTAAAGTAACAGTTACGTTTTCAGAGCAGTACCTAGTAAAGTAATAAGTTACTTTTTTAAAGTAACTTGCCCAACACTGGTCACAGAAACTTAACATGTAGGGATCCATCCATTAGGTCAGTGCCCCCCACCCCCAACACAGAGACACCACCAAAGTAAAGTAACTAGTAATTAGTTACCTTTTTAATTTAGTAACTAGTTACTTTTTTTAGAGCAGTAACTCGCAAAGTAATAAGTTACTTTTTTTAAAGTAACTTGCCCAACACTGGTCACAGAAACTTAACATGTAGGGATCCATCCATTAGGTCAGTGCCCCCCACCCTCAACACACACACACCACCTAAGTAAAGTAACTAGTAATTAGTTACCTTTTTAATTTAGTAACTAGTAACAACTAGTTACTTTTTCAGAGCAGTAACTAGTAAAGTAATAAGTTACTTTTTTTTAAAGTAACTTGCCCAACAATGGTCACAGAAATTTAACATGTAGGGATCCATCCATTAGGTCAGTGCCCCCCACCCTCAACACATACACACACCACCAAAGTAAAGTAACTAGTTATTAGTTACCTTTTTAATTTAGTAACTAGTAACAACTAGTTACTTTTTCAGAGCAGTAACTAATAAAGTAATAAGTTACTTTTTTAAAGTAACTTGCCCAACACTGGTCACAAGAACTTAACATGTAGGGATCCATCGGTTAGACCAGTGCTTCTCAATTATTTTCTGTTACGCCCCCCCTAGCAAGAAGAAAACAATTCGCCCACCACCCACTCTCTGCCGCAACTATAAACAATAGCATTTGTCTATAAAATAGTTCTAGCTACACCTCTGCATAACATCGTATCCTTGTTAACAATAAGAAAAGGTTATAGTTCAACTTACAAGGATGTGTAATTGCACTTTATTGTAGTATAACGGAAAAAAAGCATGTTCCCCAGGGACATACGCGCCCCCCTCAGCATTGCACCGCGCCCCCGCAGGAGTGACCGCCCCACAGTTTGAGAAGCACTGTGTTTGGTGAAGAGATAAAACTAACTACCAGTGAACTATAGCAGAAACTACACCTTCTTGTTTCTTCATTCCCTTAATCAAGATCAAAATATCACGTTTTGATCACTTTTTGACTCCCCCCGTCTGTATGGTGTCCACGAGTGTCTCCACCTCATACTCTGTGACAGTTGGTTCTGTCTTATCCCCAAAGCCACATGCGTGGAGGGGTAGGAGGAAGGACGAAGTCTCCGTCGTCTTTCGTGGGACAAGGGAACTCTTTGAGCAGCAGCAGCAGCAGCAGCAGCAGCAGTCTGGTCCAGCATGTGTTTATATTTACTGTACGTTATGAGGACTTGGGTGAACGCCACCTTGCCGTCTCACTCTGGGCACCAGAGTCTCACTCCACCCAGAGTCCAATTAAGGAGCACAAGGAGCCGTTTGATTCCCTTCATAAACCCTGGATGACAAATAACTGTATTGTATATTGTTTGATTGTTTGTTGGCTGCCAGCTCGGACACACACACACACACACACACTCACACACTCACACACACACACACACACTGTTGGTGTGTCATTAGGTGCTCTGTGTTATGTCTGCCCACAGAATGAAATGATTTGTGTGGATTGTTGCAACCAAACGTGGATTAAGAGGCTGGAGTTTGTGATCGTGGGGTTTCCACTTTGTTTATCTTCTTGGAGCAGCAGCTCTGGGACTCGGAGGAATCGTACCGTCCTCACTGGGAGCTGCTACAGAAGGTCTGGCTGCAGGAGCTGTGCAGATGTTGCCCCTGATTATCCAGGTCCACTCTTTTCTAACGTAGACCAGTCCACCAGTCCCAACTTTTCAATTGGGAGATGAAGAGTTTTCTACCCGTGCGTTTGCGTGAGTCACGGTGCGACTGAGTCAGAGAGGAGACACAGGGGAGGAGATAAACCAGAGAGGACGGAGATCTGAAAAACATCTTGATCCCCTGGGCTTTGACATCCACGGCCAAGGCTTCCCTTCTGGACCAGTTCCCAAAGTGCAAAGAGGCAGAGGGGAAAAGGAAAACAATAGAAACCAGAGAAGGAGATTAGGTCTGTGTGCAGATCTTTGAGAACGTTTCTCTGAAACTTTGAGACGTTTGATTTCTTTTTGTTCGTCTTTTAGAATGTTTTCTAGGCTACAAGTGTATAACCTCACCTGGTTCACCTTATTCATAACCATAGTTGAATCTGTTTGTGTTTTCACTGGCTCTGGTCGACTCACACGCGTACATTTTCTGCTGACGGCTGCTTCTTGATCTTTATTTCAAGTCCAACGTGGATGATTTTCTATCTTTGGTCTCGTTTTACTCACTGCCACTGATGGACACGGTCTTTTTGCCAACTTCAGATTATGAAATGACATTTTATTTATTCCTTTTTGAGTCCCTCCCCGTTGATAGAGACGTGTAATTGCATTTTAATTTTTGCGTGGGCATTCTGAAACGTTTGTGAGCCGCTCCGGGGGATAAGGTAATCTGAATCACGGTACTCGGAAACAGAGGATGGAATTCAGTGACTATGAAATCTTTTGGATAAAAGAATCTGAACTCTGAAATCACCCCCTGTGATCAACACAGTCATTTTTGGGAAAACACGCTCACACAGAGGTCAGACATTCCTGCTTTTCCCTGAGCTAATGGCTGACGTAGACTGGACGATCACAGGACGATCAAGGCTCTGATTTCTCACACTGTTAAAATCATGAAAAGATTTTTTTTTATGACCACAAACAGTTTGAACTGGTTTTCTACTCAGGAGAAGAAAAGGCCAAATCTACGCAGACAATTGTGACATTGGATTTACCTTTACGTTGTTATATATCATAACTTTTTCGTGCCTGTGATGCGATGTTGTTGTGAATTTCAAACTTGCACCTTGTGGTTCTTCCAGCTGTAAAACTTTCAGCCAAACATCCTGTACAGGTTCATGCATCAGGAGTCGTTCTTTTCCTTCCTCCAGTGATGTGTGTTATTCATAGAACCAGTCTCCGATGTGGAAGCGTGAAGCCCGACCCAACCTGGCAACCTCACTCAACAACAACCTCAATCTCCTCATTTTCCTTCTTTTTCTACTACAACCCAAACAGGAATAAACCAAAGCAGCTTCACGACCAACCAGTTAACTGGGTTAACTACTCTTCTTCTTCCAGTCCAGACCATCCCTGACCAGTGTTGGGCAAGTTACTTTAAAAAAGTAACTTATTACTTTACTAGTTACTAATCATAAAAGCAACTAATAACTAGTTACTTTACTTTAAAAACACATTACTTTAAAAAAGTAACTTTTTACTTTACTAGTTATTGCTCTGAAAAAGTAACTAGTTACATTACTAGTTACTAAATCATAAAAGTAACTGATAACTAGTTACTTCACTTTAAAAACACCTTTAAAAAAGTTTAGTGTTTTGTTCTGTAGAAATGTAGTGGAACAATAAAAACAAAACAGATGTTTAGACATTTTGACAGACATCTTTATCATAACCTCAACTTGACACTTGCTGTCGTCTTGCTCGTGGGTGTGTCCTGCTGTACCACACCACCTGTGTTGTAAGACTGTTTATTTCCCTATAAGGCAAGACAACCCGCCCAGGTCTCTTTGTGATTGGCTTAGCCTGAAATGTTAACCTATGTCAACCAATCATCGCTCCTTTTCAACACATGGGCTCAGTTATTGTGCACGGCCGTCTTTCACTCATGACTGACAGGCAGCAGACAGGCTCCGCCTCCACACAGTCCTGTCTCCGTGGGCTGGAGAAAACGTCCATTTGGACCCCAGATAATATTGAGTAACGAGACCCTTTACACCACAGTAACAATAACAGCATTACTGAATGGGAAATAGTAACACATTACGTTATTAGTTACAGAGAAAAGTTGATTGGTTACGTAACGGCGTTACAAGTAACGCATTAATCCCAACACTGTCCCTGAGCCACGGTCTCTCGCCTTAATCGACCCTTTTCACTCCTCAACCTTCACTCACTTCACTGTTAGTGGTTGAAGATCCTGTTAATGACTCAGGAGTCCAGAGAAAACAGCGCTGGTTTCCTTTCGCGTCCCTGAAATTGCTTGAAATGAAGCTTTCTTCATGCCTCATTAGGGAGAAAAACAAATTCAATTAGCTTTTTTTAAGCACGTGTGTGTTTTTCCAGTCTCTCATAATAAGTACCGGCTCGTTGCCTGATGGGAAAACCCTCTTTGTTGTGGCATGTTTCAATGAAGGGAAAAAGGAATAACCAGAAAACGGAGGAAAATGGGAATACGATGATTAAACGAGGGCAACAGAAATATTCCTATGAGAGAAAAGAGAGATTTAAAAGCCGAGGCCAGTCGTCAGTTTCCAGTCGGTGCGTATTAATGAGCCCACCAGCTGCTGGGATTCCACACACAGATGAAGTCAAGGTTTCTCTCGTCCACCGACGTCGCTCATCTCTCTGGTATGGCGCTTTTTTTTCGGGGATTGCATCAGATTTCTCTCCGTCTCTGTGGCTTCGTCGTCTGGTCTCGGGTCTCAGGTCTGATGAGAAAATCTGAGGAAGTGAGATCATGATCTGTGGGTCAGACAGGATGACGTTGGTGGTGAACTCTGAACTGAACTCTGGAGTCTGCAGTGGCAGTTTTATGTGAGAGTGATGTAACTGATGATGTTAGCGACACTCTTCTCCTCAACTGGGGTTGTTTCAATGATATGTCATCACAAGACTTACGGGTTTTCTTTCTGTTGGTTCCAGATGGACACCATCTCTGGGAGACGGAGGCCAAGGTGGACAGAGACGCCTCAAAACCTGTGAGTCAATCCTATCCTCATTCAGATAGGTAGAACTTTATTAGTCCTTCTGGAGTGTCCTTTGGGAAATTATGGCGCTTCTAACGGGACACAATCGGGGGGTTGGCTTCAACTTGAACTTGATCCATACATCAGCTTCTCATGAATCTCTAGGTGGTGTGCCCACTGGAAGCTCACTGTCTTAAACTGGAGCTTGAACTTTCCCTGGAGGTGAACCCTGGAGTTCCACACCAATGACTTTGAGCCTAATGTCCTTACATTTAGATTCTTGAAGCTCAAAAGCACTGATGGAACAGAAAGTGAGTGAAGCTTTAACACCAAAAACACAGTGATGGTTAAATCAGTCCATATCACACAGGTGAAGACTCCACCAGGACATTAAGGCAGATCAATTTGCTGCATTTGTTCAGTATTCTTTAACCTAAAAAAGCCTATATTTACCTGCACCAAGAACCACATAAGTTGGTAGCCTAGTGGTTAAGGAAGCGGACTTGGGTCTGCAAGGCCCCGGGTTCAAATCCCCCTACTGCCAAGTCCCTCCACACTGCTCTCTACAGTGATGGGTTAATGGAGAGGCATCATTTCCTGAAAGTATGGAGCAGTGTGATTTGGGTGGCAGTGGTGGAGACTGCTGTCCTGGTGACATATATGAAGCTGAGGCTTTAAAATCCCTTTTTTTAACTTTATGACATTGCGTTGTGTCAGATTTTACCCATCCTGCTCTCCTCCTCCTGAAGGCCACAACCTTGAGTGTGTAATCTCAGCCAGTTACTGTCATATAAGAGGTAAAAAAGAGCAGATTTCTTCAGCTGCGTGGTGGGCGTCTTCAAGGATTCCTGGAAACAGAGTGAAATACGTGTAAAGGTTTTCAAAAGTTCAACCTTCAACCTGAGTTTGAGTTTGGCAGAGTGTCAGAGGGAGAGAGAGAGAGAGAGAGAGAGTGGTGGGAGTCTGGGAGATACCAGACCAGGGGATTAAACGCTGTCTATATTTGAAGCACTGCACCTGCTGCCTGTGCAAAAACACACACTAACACACACACACACACAGACTGCTGGGACACATCTGTCCATTTGAATAGACAAAAGGCCTCTCGTCTTCCCTCTGCCCTCACCCGCCCCCCAGTCCCCTCTGTGCTGGACGGGTCCCATTTTAAACACTCACACCCTGAGGTGTTACTCTGCTGCTGCTGCTGCTGCTGCTGCTGCTGCTGCTGCTCCAGACCACAGGGTGAAAATACCTCAGCGGCTCCGTCACCTGTGCAGACAGAACGTCCCCCAGAGGAACGCTGCTGTTGATCCAGGAGATGATTTAGTTTCCATTACAGACATAATTTACAATTAGATGCATCAGGAAATATTCCCATAAACTCAGATTAATGGCCCAACAGCACTACGTCAAGAAACCAAATTCTTGGTTATTTTTTCTTGACTAAGATTTTCAGTGCGTGAAGGTTCGTGGACGTCCCTCAGGAGTCACCACAGTTTTACCGCCTCTGACATCTGCACTAAACACAACGGTGAAATGTATAACAATGTTTCCACTTGTTTATGGTTTTTGGAACCTAATCTTGAACATATGTGTTTTTTAATGCACATGTATAAAATGGCATTCTGCTGCTGGACCAACGCCGCAATATTTCCTGCTCAAACCTGGACATAATTACGCACAAAGGATGGACGGCGTCCAGAAGGTTTGATCGCCGCTCTCTGCGACCGCTACATGAATCAGCGTGAAGTGGAGAAGTCAGAGGAGCTTCATCTGGTTACGCTCCACTTCACGGCTGCAGTGATTTAGTCAGAGCCCAGTTAGCGTTCACATGTCAGCGGCCAGACGTTGATTTGAGACGAGGGTTAGAAGACGTAAGACTTCCTCCACTGCTACTGAACGAGGCATTAGAAACACCTCAGACGACCACACTGTATATTTACTCCCTGCTGTGTTTCCATGGCTGGGAGCAAGAGTGTGGTTTCTCCTATAGCTCTTTAAGGTCTCTCCTCTGACAGCAGGGGGCACTGCTGAGGGAATAAACTCAAGATTTTTATTGTCTTCACATCATCTCAGTTTTTCACTCTTCAAAACAAATGGGATCTTGTCCGTGTTCCCTTCATGGTCCCACTGAGGTTCTGTTGGGTTAGCTGCCATAACTCTTGATTGAATCCCCACAGCGCCCACTAATGTTCAGGCAAGGAAAAGAGACAAAGGCTGCAGTGTGCGGTGTGCGATGATTGTTTTAAGAAACGACACAGAAGAAATAAAATGTTCCTCTTGATGTGATGAGTTAGATGCAGAAAATCGCCAACAGTTCAGTTGGTGTTGGTCACATCCCAAATCCTGTGTTTTTCAGAATTCTCTCCTCATTGAAGTTCCACAGTACCGGAACCAAAGGATCTCCACACCCGTCCATGTGAACTTCTACGTCTGCAACGGCAAAAGGAAAAGGAGTCAGTGTCAGCACTTCACCTACGTCCCTGCCAGCGGTAAAGACTTTTCTCCTCACTGCTCTTCAGCAACATCTACTAACTATGGATCAACCATGTGATGTGACTAGTCTCTGAATCATCATGATTTGGTACCAGGTGGTAAAACACCTGGGATCTACTGGTGATGGTTAGAGAACATTCACCACTCGATGCCAACTAATTATTCTAACTAACAGCCTTATGGCTAATCTGACATTGATAACCTACTCTTTTGCCGCTCCTGACTTCATTTTAGCTGACAGATTATTAAAAATGTTACCTGTGTGGTTGGTCACAGCCCTAACACATTCTTCCATAGTCACCTCAACACTTCAACCTTTACCAACAACTCACTAGTGTCAACCAACCAACACCAGGATCTACCAGGGTTGTGATTCAAACATTTGTTCCCAGTAGGAAGAACTCTGTCCTTCTTGGCCTCCCTGTTCCTGGACTAATGAGAAACACTTTCACATGTGAGGATGAACAAACCCTGTTGTCTGGTGGTTTCAAACAAAAGAACCAAACAAAGGAACTCTGTTGTTGCTCGGGTGAAGAACAAATAAGAACCATGGACTGTTTGCTCAGAACCTCTCTGTACCTGTAAAAACTCTCTGACAGAGAGTAGCAGCGCCACATAGAGGTGGCTGGAGGGATTGGTTGGTGATAGGACCGGGGTGCGGGGGGTCATGGGAAAAGCCCCTTATTTGAGGAGAGAACCCCATTACAAGACTCAATATAAACATTGACCCACAAAGTGAAATGTTGAAATCCACCACTAATTGCCCTCTGGGTTCACAGTGAAAATCCAGTGGGTGGTTCAAAGCTGGGTTCTAACCCAACTGGCCCAGCCCTGTACGTAGGCGATGGAGTGCCCACTGTGACAGTGTAGCATTGTTCTGGAGCTGCAGAGAGTGTGAGGGTGGAGAAAAGGGGGAGGCAGACGAGGGGACAGTGAGTCTGGTCAGTGAGGGTGGAGCCACAGTACCTGAGTTCAACACCAGGTTTATGTGGGGAAAAACTACATAATATGTAACACCCCTGACCTCCTACAGATGTCACTGTTTCCTGTTACTGATGCAACTACTTAGACAGCAACGTCTGAATTGTTTTGGAAAAAATGAATTCCAGAAAAACGTGGTCGGTATTTTCAGGAGGACAAGCTGGAGAATCAGAGGGGAAAGTTTTCCAGAGCGAATAAAAAGCTGACCTAGACTGACAGAAGGTCTGAGAAGTTCAAGACAAGTCTGGGAAGATTTTTGAGTTCTATTCAAACTTTTTTGGTTGAAGGTTCAACATCATCGTCAGCTCTGGAGAAACATTTGACCCAACATTATTAAAAAACTTCATCCATCCATCCATCTTCACCCGCTTATTCGGAGCCAGATCACGGAGGCAACTTTGCTCCAGTGTGTCCTAGGTCTTCCTCTGGGTCTCCTCCCAGTGGGACATAACCCAAACACCTCCCGTGGGTGGCATCCAGGGGGCATCCAATGTAGATGCCCAAGCCACCTCAACTGACTCCTCTCAATGTTAAAGGAGCAATGGTTCTACTTCGAGCTCCACCCGGGTGACAGAGCTTCTCACCTTATCTCTAAGGGAGCGCCCTGCCACCCTGTGGAGAAAGCTAATTTCCGCCGCTTGTATCCGGGATTACGTTCTTTCGGTCAGGACCCAAAGTTCATGATCATAGGTGAGAGTAGGAACGTAGATTGACCGGTAAATTGAGAGCTTCGCCTTTTGGCTTAGCTCTTTCGCTGCCCCGATCCACCTGTCAATATCTCGCTCCACCCTTCCCTCACTCATGAACACGACCCCAAGATACTTAAACTCCTCCACTTGAGGCAGGATCTCTCCCCCGACCTGGAGGGAACTTACCACCTTTTTCCGAGAGAACCATGGCCTCGGATTTAGAGGTGCTAATTTTTATGCCAGCTGCTTCACAAAAAAACTAGTCCAGTTTTTTTCTGGATTCTCCAGCCTATCAGAGAATGGACTCCAAGAATTTAGGTCATGAACAAATCCAAACCTTCAGTTCCATAGGTTTCCCTTTAGTTTGGTCTCAAATATGTGACGTTTGCTCTGATCTCAAAATGTTTTCATTGCAAAAGTCTTTGATTCATAAATAAGAGCCCAAGCCTGAAGTTAGGATTAAATGATAAACTGTTGTTATAACACTGTCTCAGTCTCACAGTAACCTTTATTTTGACGGCGTCGGCTGCTCTGTGGGTGGACAAACATTTGCACTTTTACGGCTGCCGTTGTCTGTCTGTATCTGTGCACCAGCCTCTGCAGGCAGACAGACATGTTTCCTCAAAACAGACCCAAAATAGGGTGCGTGTTCTATTTTGGTCCTGCGGTTGGCGTAACTATCTCCTCACAGTTCCTCTGTTACGGTTCAGGCTGCAGTCAAGTGTGACGTGGCCCAGTTTCACTCCTTTTTCCTCTAATTAGACTCCTCTCTGAGATTAGAGCTATCTGAGCAGCAGCAGCAGCAGCAGCAGCAGCAGCAGCGAGCGGATCAACAACAGGGCAACGATAAAAGATCAGAATAAAGAAAGCACGGTGGTTGGGGGGCTGCAAACGGGGGCTAAAAGTAAGAGTAATTCACTATTCCAGCTTTGATTCCGCACACATGCTTTGTGTTATGCGTGGAAACTGCTTGACCGCAGCTGTGAAACGAGCGCAGGAAATAGATCCAGGTCGGTGACGCAGTCGGAGTCGTAGTAGTTCATTGAAACTCTTGAGGGTCACAGCCGCCGCCGCCGCGGCAGCAGAGCTGTCGTTTGACTCGTGGCTGCACCGAAACGACGATTATACGACGCTGCTGCAGATTGATGGCCCCCAGGACTCGGCGTCCAACATGTTTGGGTCTGGAATCCGGACGCCCAGCCAAGAGCGCAGCCACTGCCTCACTTGAACTCCACTTCGCTCCTTGTTTGTACAACAACCAGGGTCTGCGTCCACCCTGAAGACACTACTTCTGTCTCACGTCTTTGTCTCTGTGCAGCAATTTATTTTAAATTAGCGCACCCTGCTGTTTGAGGAACGCCATTCGATTTCTCACATTCTGTGGATATTAGCAGCCGAGCCAGATCCAAAGAAAATAGGGCCTTTATTGTAGAAGCTGCTGGATGTTTGGGGCGTTGATGACTCATCTCTTTTTCCTTCTGTTTTTTCTCCAGTTTAGTGAATATTTGCAGCAGGGTGGGAGAGTCCAGGCCACAGACACAGAGGCTCATTGATGAAAGTGTTTGTTTGGCAGCGGGTATCCTAGCCACAATCCCACTCACTCACACTCAACCAGTACGGTCGGAATATGTCTTCAATCCTTTATTGGTTTAATCCCATTCCTGCCTCTGCCACTTAGTCCTGGGTCAAACCTCCTGCACCCGCGTGTCTCCCCGACTCTCTGTGAGGTTCCACAGGGACCACATTCAGGCCCTGTGCTGTTTTGTGGACTCATGGACTGGATGTGCTCAATGTAGCAACAAATGTCCTGGTCCAGTTTGTTGCATGTTCCTAAAGTCTTTTAGGAATGAAAACCAAAGTTCAGAGTATGTCAGACGGCTGATAGAGAGGTTCTGTTACTTGGTTGGTTGGTTCATCGGGGTGAGATAGTCTGCGGGTGTAGTTTGTTGTTGGTTGGTAAATTTGCCGATTTGCTGAATTGTTGGTAAAAAGGAGCTCTGTTGATTGGTTGGTAAGTAAGAAGAAGTTGAGAGGGTTGGTGACCTGTGGTCCAGTTGTAAAGGGGACAGGGTTTTACTGTAGACCTGGTCTGCGGTGCAAGGTGGTGCGAGGTGGAGCGTGGCCTCACGGTTTCCCTGCTTCTCTTCCCTCAGTCCCAACCATAAAGACGGAGCCTCATGACGACTTCGACGCCCCGCTCGTCTGCACTCAGCACGGCTCCAACGTCACTCTGCACGCAAAGCCGTACTTTCCTCCGCAAGTCATAACCGCCATGATGAGCCCTGACCTGAGGCAGTGTGGGGTGGGCGGAGCTTACCCCGTCAATCAGGACAGACTGACGCCCAAGCCGTCCAGTCTACCCACCTCTTCATCTCCGAGCACCAGCCCCAAACTCCAAGACCTGTCGCCGCCCCATTTTGCCAAGTGCCTCCCCACCGTCCCGCTCTCTCCCCTGCCTCACATCTCCATCATCCAGGAGACGCCCGGTCGGTACCAGCTGCCCAGCCTCTACCCACCCAGCAGCTCCTCCTCCTCCCCAACCTCACAGCCCTCCACACCCACCGACGCGCCCTTCTCTCCAACCCACTGCGTGACGCCGGCCCAGCCTCTGAGCGGCAGCACCAGCCCAGAGGCCCAACAGCAGCCGCCGAAGGTTCCGGAGAGGGGGCGCGGGTCCCTGCAGGAGGACGACGGCTCGCTAACGCTGGCCATTAGCATCAAGCAGGAACCGCAGGAGCTGGACCAGATGTACCTCGATGATGGTGAGTGAGAGAACCTTGGTGTTTTTTCTTATTCCAGTGCCTGGAAAACATTATGACAGAGAGTTCTCATCCAGACTCCTAATGAACTTGACAAAGAGTTCTTTTATGACCCTGCTACATTAAAGGCCCATTATGGTTCTGCAGGTGCTGATAAAATTCCAATCGACATCAACTGACTCACACTCTCATCCCAGAGCCAAGAGTTACAAGTTTGGCCTCAGAAACAGAATCTTTTCTTTTTTACAATTCACTTTGGCACAAATCACACTATTAAAAGAGTGTTAGCTGTTCTTTACACTTTCTTTCAGCTTTAGAGTGAAATACAATTAAGACGATATGAAATAATACGATACAACAGTCTTTAAGTTCATCTTTGTTGCAGCAAAGAGGCCGAAAATGACAAATGACAAACCATGAAATAACCAAATACTAACATTTATAAGTACACCTTGTATTGGTGTATATTGGTAGAAGAATGATCCTAGAGATGGAGCTACCAGGTAGGAGACAAAGAGGAGATTGATGGATGCAGTGAGGGAGGACATGGAGGTAGTTGGAGTCAGAGTAGAAGATACAGAGGACGGGGGAGATGGAGAAGGATGATTCACTGTGGCAACCCCAGCGTCTACATCTAATAATTTTTCATTTTTTATCATATGGTTCAATATTTATTATTAAGTTGTGTATATGCTATGTTATGTGATGCTAGGAGCCTCAGTACCGAACACTTTCATTTTCTCTTCACTGAACTCAAAGATTCACATACGTCCAATCAGTTACCATTACTGCAGTAGCCGATGGGCTTTAAGTATTTTGACATATTTAAACCTGGCCTGTATGAGAGACGTTTGTAAACCCCCCCACGCCGCCCCTCCCTGGCCGAGGGGTTGCAAAAAGTCCTGCGTTTCCAAACTTCACAGCCGCTCTTTGTCATTTCACTTCAGAGGCAGCTTCATCAAAGCCGCCCGCAGCTCCGATGTTTGATATTATTGGCTTAGAACTCCAAATGAGAGCCGTCTGAACAAAGCTGGCTGATAAAATAAATGCTTTTTTTTTTTGGCGACGCCTGATATTTATCTCAGAGAGAAGCTTTTTTAATGATCTCACCGCTCAGACTCTCACCACTGAGGTTCTGTGACCGTGTGCTCCTCACTGCGGTGATCTGAAATCAACTGGATAAATGATCTTCTTCTGGGTCAGGAAAAACACGGCCGTGGCTGTGGGTCAGGTCCCAGTGGTGGATGAAGAAACACTCCAGCAGCAGCAGCAGCAGCAGCAGCTATCAGCCGACAGAGCAGCGCCTCTTTGATCCGTTACCAGAGCCCCCGCTGAACCGTCTGGCCCGGCTTCCTGATGATGGCCGACCCGTCCCAGTAGTCGGGCCGCAGACTGCCAGACTCAGACGGTTTCCATGCCACTTCCTCTGGACAGTCTGTGTAAATACATTAACACTTGTTAGCACCGTCTGCTGGGATGTCGGCCGCTCAGCGCCGTGGAAACCGTGCCACCGTCGCTCCAATCCCAGGGGAAATTTTTAGCTTTGATTGAGTCGCGCTTGCCCTTTTTTTTTTAGCTCTGATGGATTTTTCTGAGGAACCAAACCATAATTACTAATGTTTGCACTGCAATATTGCAGTAAATTTCACACACTTGGTTCCAAGCCTATTGCGGCTTTTCACATCCATAAAACCTCTGGCAGAGCTTTGTAGGACGCTAGGGCTTTGCTCAGGTGCAGGTCTGGGTATTTTCTTTCATTCATAGTCAGGTATGTGAGTTAAACCACAGAAAACTATACGGGGAGAATTCTCAGCTGCCGAGACACCATGTGTCACAACTAGACATCTCTCTAATGCAGTGGTTCTAAAACCTTTTTGGAGCTACCAAACCCCACCAGTTTCATATGCACATTCACCGAACCCTACTTTAGTAGAGTGAGTCGGTGTGACTTGACCTCCGCTGTGTCTTGACCCCCCATGGCAGAGGCTCCAACGAACCCCTGAGGACGACTCACCGAACCCCTGAGGTTTGATTGAACCCAGGTTAAGAACCACTGCTCTAATGTCTGTGAAGATTCTCATTCATCAAGGTCATGATCTCCAAAAAGGGTTTAGTTGTCAGCAACTGGACTTCTTCTTGGAGTTGAAAGACGTTTCATTCCTCAACTGAGGAACTTCATCAACTTGTTGTTGGAGGGAACTCCAGTAGTTATACTACTCTAGACCACTGTCTTCACCACTGGACAAAGGTGTGAAGAGTTGTTCTGGTCTCCTCACCTTTTTAGACAGAAACTGCTCCTGATGTTAATGAGCAGTTCAACTTCCTAGGATGGGATCTGAAGGCAGAATGGTCTGTAGCAGACAATTGATGACGCAGACCTCCCCCTCCATCTATCCAGATGGAACAACCAACCTTGAATAGAAGGGGAGGTCTACAACTCACACCTTTGTCCAGTGGTGAAGGCAGTGGTCTAGAGGAGGAGAACTACTAGAGTTCCCTCCACATCAACCAGAAACTTATGAAGTTCCTCAGTTGACGAATGAAACGTCTTTCAACTCCAAGAAGAAGTCCAGTTGCTGACAACTAACCCCTTTTTGGATATGTCTCTAAACCAATAGATTTTCCTCATTTAATGTTCATTGTTGGGTCGATGGTTAAGGACTAGAAAATCTTGAAGGATCTGGATCTGACCAGGGTAAAGCTCCACCTGTCCTGGACTGTAGGGACAGTCCTGATACTGTGCTACAGTGACCCAACAATAACACATTTTTTGTCAGTTCGGATACTGATATTCATGCATCCATTAAACAAGTCCAACTGAACAAACGCCTGAGTTTCCTGTTGAAAGGAAACCTCCTCTAAACACTTGGCCACAGTTTCCTTCAAAACATTTTCACATCAAGGAAAAAACACTCCAGAAACAGAGTACGATTTCTCAGAGCAAAGTCCTTTGTTCGTCCGTTGGCATGGATGGATCTCCTCTCTGACTGCTCGTCCGTCTCATGTTCGCACCGAGGTCCAACATTTTCCGCACCTTCTCCTGGGAGGTCACGGGGGCTTCGGCTGATGGAAAGCGTGAATCATATTCTCTGGCCTGGAGCCACAGCTATAGGCTGCAGTGGTGCGGAGCTGCCTGAAGAGAGGGAAGAAGATGGAGGTCAGCCTGGACGCCATAAAACATAGTGACTGACTGCTGAGGTTTGTTCGCTTCCCCTTGGCCTGCGCCGACTTGTGGCGCGTCGGCCAAGGCGATGTGTTAAACTGCACAGTAGTGAGGCGAAGACCAAGTCAGAGATGAGGTAACACCAGCAAAACATGTGCATGGTGGAGCGAGAGTGGAGCCAGAGAGGCTTTTTATGGCGTGCTGTGGCCTTGTTAGATGTCAGAGTGGAGAAATTGATGACCTGAGACCCGGGACAATCATAGACGAGGTATTTAAGAGTAAAGTGTGAGCCGTGCCAGACTGAGTGTGTCAGTAAAACTCACTCCTCACCGCTTCCTCAGAGCCATGGCTTCAAATCACCGTCATATGTCAAAGAGCCGACGTCCCTCGACCGCTTCAAGTGTCTCTGCGAGGAAGTGTCCGTTGGACACGTGTGTTAATCAATTTCATCACCAGGATTTATGGTCCCACCAGGAGGGATTTGAAGGCAGCCAAGCACAGTACACATGTTTGTCAAAGACAAATCTCATTCATGCAACAGCAAACACAAATCACCAGGACAGACAGACAGACAATAAAGTGAACTTTTAAAAAATGCAGAATCAACTCCAGGTGATGACAAAACCAGGAGCAAAACAGGTGAGTAGTAAAAACCCGGGGTAGAACGCAGCTGCGTGTCACAAAAACATGACCATCAGAGGAGGTCAGATCATGAAGGGATGACGGGCGCGTGCCAGAAGTCCTAAGAAAAGAACACGGACCTGCCAGGAACCATAAAAATAGTAGGAGGTGCTGGAGAACTCTCTCCACAGAAGACCATCTACCTCCATCGCCTCTACTGTTACACCAACCGTCTCCCTCCTGCCTGGTCCAACATCTCCATCTTCGGTCCTCAGTACTGACATCCATCTCCTCCTCCACCTCTAAGTCTGTCTGATCTCCTGGTCTCCTCCTCGTGTCACTCTGACTCCTCCACCTCCAGCTGATCCTTGCTGTCACTTTCTGATGGTTCTGGAGTCGTGGCCCGCAGCTGGTTTTCTGCTCTGACACCAGCAGCTGTTGGAGAGATGAATCCTGTGAGGACAGACGTTCAGCTCTGGACGTTACTGGTTTTGTAGGTTTTCTTGAATCAGATTTTGGACCAGAACAACTGGGATCACAGCAGAACTGGACTTAAATCCCACCATCACTTGGTGCAAATGTCACAACAATGTGGTCAGATTTAACCCAAAGACTGCTGCTGTGTTCTGACCGCTCTCATGACAACCCTCTAGAGGGCAGTAAAAGTCAGTTTATCCTTGATGACAATGATCCACCGACTCATTTTGAAGAGCTCTGTGTTTTTGTCGGGACAGTTTCTATTTTGCTCCAACTTTCTATTTTTATAGGACAGATGGGAGACTGTTTTTAGCTCCACTTCACACCCGGTGGTTGGTGAAAATGAAGTGTTGTTATTTAGGAGGTGAAGATTGTGAGTTTAACGACTGTGGTTTTCAAGCTATGGTGTGTGTACCAACGTTGGAACTCGTTGGCTCCAAATCTGTTCTCATGGAAGCTTCTTGGCCAGTGTTGGGCAAGATACTTTAAAAAAGTAATTTATTACTCACAAGTTACTGCTTAGAACCATTAGCGCCGATGTCCTCCATTGGAGAGTAAATTGACCTTGTTTTGAAAATCTATGGCTGCCAATTTCACAATTTCAATAAAACAATAAAAGTAGTTTTGTTACGTAACGGTGTTACAAGTAACGTGTCAGTCGCAGCACTGTTCTTGACTGTTCAATAGTCCAATAATTATTAATAAAATTATTTCTGCTGATGCCCGTGTCTTCATGTCTCAATTCAGATCCTTAAGACCAGAGACAGGAAGTCGACGCTAACTTTTTCTTTTTTGTGGTGACGCTGCTGTTATGGTGAGGACGCGGACACAAAAAAAACGGCCGAGGCTAGGATTTCACCAGCGAATAGCGCACAAATCCACTCCTCCAACTCCACCCATCCTCCCCCACCTCCCACTTTTCCCTCCGCCCCCTACAGGAACAGGGCGGCACGTTCACCTTTTTCTCTGTTGAAGTCGGTTCTGTTTTGGAAATGTTGCACCTGACGTGGAAGGCTTGAACCAAAATAAAGCCGACTTCTGCTGCTGCTACGTGTACGTGAATGTAGGAAACCGTGGTCCTTCATACTGCAGTCGTTGAAGGTGTTACGGCTCCTCAGAAGTTCCTGCTTCTGTAACTCATTTTTATACCTTTTCAAAAATGGAAGAACTACAACAGAGTAGAGAAGAAGAGAGAAGGGACCAAGGCTGAGCTGAACTCCAGGAATGCTCCGAGGGAGCGACTCGACCCGCTCTAACGCAGTAGGATTCTTGTAGTGTGGGCCAAGAACATCTCGTGGCTTGTGGCCTGGACCTGACGTGGCAGTAAACGGAGGGGGATTTGTGGTCCTCACCGTCCCATATTTTCTTTTTCTGTCATTGTCTCATTTCAGCTCTTTCTCACTTGATTTATTCACCGCGGCTGCTGCTCAGTATCTCGCCGCCCGGTCCGTTCCAGTGTGGCCGCGTCTGTTGTTACAGCCCGCCTGGTGTTGACGCGCTCTGGGTTCTTAATGAGACAAACAGTGGTGTCCTGCTAATTGTTAGGGAGTTCCTGGTTTGTCAGGGGTTTCCTGGTTGGAGCGCTGGCCTGTATCAGTCGGCTGCAGCTGCTCTGGACCTCCACGGAACAGGAAACGGGTTCCTGGATTATTTCGTGTCCAACTCCACTTTCCTGCTCCATCAGAGGAGGTGAAGAAATGAACAGAATGAAACAGATTCAGTGGAAAAATGTCTGTTCTATTTTAGTCTTCATATTGACATTTCAGGGAAGTTTGAAGGGTTTATTTTTGACTCAAAAGTCCAGATGATTTTGTAATTTTGTGTGGATGGTGATCACAGATGGAAGTGGGTTTCAGTCCCAGACACTGAAGATGATCATGGTCTGAAGACACAAAAATAGATAAATAAAACAGAACTACATACTACAGTAGGCTAATATTGGGCTGATAATATTGCAAACAATATTATTGGATGTCCCCAAAAATTATTTAATTTTTTTATTGTTGCTTAAAGAGTTTTTTCCAACCTAACAGAACAGCCAACAGGGGGCATTCTTCACATAGACTGTGACTACAGCCCTACTTTTGGAACCACTGCTGTGAAGTCCAGAGACCCAAGTTCTGACAGGAGGTGGCGGGTGGTTGGAGACCATGGGTTTGAGTCGATGGTGACACAGATGTCACGCTGGTGCTGGAGTCTATTCTCAGGACACACGCTCACAGATCCATAGATCAATACTCTGGCTTTTTCTTTCAATTAGATCCTGGGCATCAAATGTGACGGCAGGGTGAAAAGTGGGTCGTGGCAACGGACGCGTCAACAGTCGCCTGTTGTGGTTTCACTCGGAGCAGACAGGAAGCTTCTCTGTCCTCTTCTTCTATGGTGTTTATCAGAGTAAAATTAATTAAAATCATCCACGATTCAACCACTGGTCTGATGGTTCTGAAGGTTTTTGTGCTGGTGCCCCCTGCAGGGCTCACCCCTTCACTAACAATTCGTCCTTCAGCCTCCAGATGTGGAGGTAGATGAAGGTCAGAGCCAGAGCAGACACAGGGCAGTCGGTTCAGTCTGGAAGAGTCAGAGGGTGAGAGAAGGAGGCCGGAACATCTCGCTGTGGGAGGGTGGAGACGAGCTGCGACTGTTTATTATTTCAGCTTCAACAATGACTTCTGGTAAATTCACTCCGATTCTCACATCTGCGTGTCTGGTAGCAGCAGGGCGTCCAGCGCTGGTTCACAATTCAGTACAGTGAAGTCATACAGTAAGGAAAACGGAGTGGTTCTCAAAATGGGGGGCGTGTCCCGCTGTAGGGACCAGGAGCTGTTGAAGAAGAGCCCAAATTTCTGTGTTTTAGAAAGAGAGATCAGTGATTCTCAACTGGTCCTCTTACCTGCAACAATCCAAGAAATTTGATTGTTCATCTTTTTTGTGACATCACTTCCTGTCAATATATCCTATGTCAACGCTGTCTGTTCTGCTGTCACCTTCATGTGAGTTCTCATCTCTGGTTGCAGCTCCTGAAGAATCAATGCCTGCTCTGATTCAGTCTCTTTTTTTTAAAACACTCGTGACAACAACATGGACACTCGCCGTGACCCGGTGTGACCCGGTGTGACCCGGTGTGACCCGGTGTGACGGTGTCAGTCTGGAGTCAGTTGTTTCGGCCGTCGTCCCTGGGAACCAGCCTCACCCACACCTGTTGTGTTTGTGTTATTTTGGAGTGTGGGATGTTGGTGACTTTTTTGTGTGTTGTTGTTTTTGCCATAGCAGCGTCTCACACCTCCCTCGTCCCTCCTCATTCCTCCCTCCCTCCTCCACCTCCTCCTTCTGCTCCGTCATCTTATTCCTGATATGAAGTGCGTGGTATTTTTACTAAGAACAGACTGCGGGGCCAGCTCTGGGTCACGGACGGAACAGTTCCTCCACTGCCCGTGGTCGCCATTAGTTTTTAAAGATTCTGATTGTGTGTGACTGTGTGGTAGGGGAGGGGGCCGAGGGGCAGGAGACGGGTGAGGAGGTTTGCGGGGGAGATTCCTGTTTTCAGAATGCTTTTCCATGGTCCAGTCAATCTGAGGGAATTCCTTTTTCTTGGTCGGCTGGTTTAGGTTTCCCTAACTCTGACTTCCCTCCGTGTCTCCCTCTGAAATCCACATTAGATTTTTTATCATTTCATCCCTTCACTCCGATCCAATCCGATCCACAGATTAAAGTCAGACGTGTTAACAACAGCTGTGATCAACACCTCCAGTCCGTCCTGCATTTCTTCTTCTTCATTGTCTTTTTTTAGCCTGTGTGTTTTCGCTCTTGGATCATCAAAAACATTGCTGATTAAAACAGATAAACAAGTGCACCTGGAGTCTGCAGCGGCAGGGGAGGAGGAGCAGGAGCAGGAGCAGGGGAGGGGGGTGTTGAAGTTGCATCATCTCTCCTGATGGCCAAAGCCAGGGGAGCTCAGAGAGGAGGTGATTAGATTAGCCTCAGCTCAGGAGGGAGTTGACACATCCTGTGAGGCTTCGCCGCCGCTGGAAAACAGAACCTCCAGGCCAGAGGATAAATATTGAAGCAGTGATTCATAAACAAACACAGAGAGGGCGCCGTTCTGTACGTTCTCTGTACGTTCTGATGCTACAGGCATCAGTGAAGGAACCAGTGTCAATTGTTTTACCTGCAACGTATTATATTATATGCCGTATTTTAACTGACCAACTTTACACATTTCGATCCACCTGCAGAACCCTGTCAGTCCTGTAGGGGGAGTTCTGGACCTCTCCCTATTCAATTCTATTCTATTCCATCATGATTATATGTATGGTATTCTGACTAATCATGATTATTTGTGATTAATCCAGATAAACTGAAGCTTGAAATAATTGATGGAAATACATTTGAAAATTGAAAAGTATTTTGCTAAAAAAAGGAGACAAAAACCCCAGGTAGATGGCAGTGTTTCACACATTTATAACTAATCCAAATATTTATTTATTATTTGTCCTATTCCTGACATACAGATATATACTATGGTGATGTAACTGTATTTTTTCTGTCACGTGACCATGTGTCATGTGACCTGTCCAGCTGTATTTGACATGTCTTTTGCTTTCTCGTCTTCTCTCCAGTTAACGAGATCATCAGGAACGACCTGTCCAACATCTCCGTCCACAGCCACGCGTAGTCTCCTGAGCGCCACCTTCAGAACTGACACATTAAACAAAAAAAAAACTACAAAAATGAACTGACTGTGCTCTGCACGCTGGGACTTCAGCGTGAGACAAGCAGCAAGAGGAAATGCAAGGAGGAGAAATGTAGATGTACGTCCAGACGACCAGGGTCCAACGTGTGCCTTGTTTTGCTCTTTTTTCCTTTTTTCTCTCTTTCTATGTTTTGTTTTGTTTCATATATAAACGCCTTTATACGCAGAAGTTATTCAGCAGCCAATCACACGACAGACTCTTTCCTTTCCAGGTGTGTAAATGGAGGATGTAGCGACCAGACCGAGTTTTTGGACCAAAAGTTCTTTTTTTATACGTCAGTTTGTTTTTTATTCCTGACTGAAGTTTGTAAATGTCCCGCTGCCTGTTCTGAGATTCTGATGGGTTTGTACATACACAGCGTCTGTGCTGCTTCACTTCACTTCACATATCTGACATTGTCACACAGGAAGTGCCTTTGACTGGAAACCCAGAGATGCGGTGGTTTTCCAGGTTTAGTCTCCAAAGTTTAGCTTCAAAAATGTTTTTTTTTTTGCCACAAAGATTAGGAAAAAAACCCCACAGGGTACGACAGCAGTTACGTCAGTGATCCATGTTCTGGTCGGGTTGTGTCTCGTGCAGGCACAGAGGCATCAGTTAGAGGCTGCATCAGCTAAATCGGACAATATGAAGAAAAACTCTTGACTCTGTGTTTTATTTCAGCAAAATTCGGTGTTGGGTCTGTAGGGAGAGTGAAGGCGGAGGCACAGAGGCGTAGATGGTGGAGGAGCCCGTTTTCATGTGATGTTCTTGTCACTTCAGGATGATCTTATTTAGTTTGTGTGTTGACAACAAAACAACAAAGAGGAAATGGAGGATTGATGCTGACTTCAGAAGGAGAAGTTGACTGTTTCATTCACCAGACTCTGACTCCCAAAAACTGGTTACAGATGTTAAACTGTAAACACTGAGAGCTACTGTACTGTCTTCACCAGTGGCCCCAGGTGGTCTTTATTGGTACTGCAGTAAGGTCATCATTTCCTTTTTTTCTTGCAGTTTAATGTAAAATCCTACTTTAATATGATGGTCTGGGTCTGAGGCCAAAAATGGGAAAATTGTCTATGTTTACAACCAAAAATAAGCACTTAACCACTGAACCTGTGGTGTTTATTGACCAAAAAGTTTTTTTTTCAACTTTGACACACTCTCCCAGCTCAGCAACATCAATTTTGTGAGGTCACACAATATTAAGATGTATTAATTGAGAAAAAAAAAATTACAAAAATCATCTCAGTTTGGACAAAACTTGACTTTTTTTCTTCCTCCCTGGAAGCTATGCAACACGTGGGAATAGCACTAAAGAATGTAGACAATCAGCAATGTACCTGGGAATCCAAAGTGAACAGCAATACACACCTATATAAATATATATATATATATATATAAATCCTCTAAAGTTTGTTGTATTTTCATATTTATTCTCTCAGCATGTGTTTATTCGTCTGTATCTTCTTTCTGGTCCTGCTCTTATCAACTCTACTCTGTTTGTATTCCACCAGTCTTTAGAGAAGAGCGGCCCCGTGTGGCCGTCTGTAACGTTTCGCTCGTTCGCTTTGTGTCATTTGTCAATAAAGAAACCTTCCACTCTGGCCTCCTTGTGGTCCCTGTGTGTCACAGATGTCACCGGAACAAAGGTCCAGACAATCAGGTCCAGTACTCATAGGCCCAGAGACACCTGTCGAGTCCAACAACCAGACTTCCTGGTATTCCACAGGATGGCGTCCCCCAGTTTGAGAACCACTAGATTTACAATCTAGCAGAGTTAGACCAGTATCAGAGCAGAGTGCTCGTCTTCATCTGGTCTAAACTTCAACTGTACAGTAGGACTAACAACATGTTGGTTTTATCACTTCCAAATAGACAGAAGACAGGAGACAGAGCTGGAGGTGGAGGAGTTAAAGATGCTGAGATTCTCTTTAGGAGAGACAAGGATGGACAGGATCGGGAATGAGGTGATTAGAGGGACAACACAGACAGGAAGGAAAACAGATTGAGATGGTTTGGACATGTTCAGAGGAGGGACAGTGGATACATTGGTAGAAGAATGTTCCTAGAGATGGAGCTACCAGGTAGAAGACAAAGAGGAGATTGATGGATGCACTGAGGGAGGACATGGAGGTGGTTGGAGTTAGAGTTGAGGAAACAGAGGACAGGGAGAGATGGACATTGTTGACTCGCTGAAAAAAGACAAGACAAGAAGAAATTGAATTAATATTATCTCAAACAGATGTCTCTTCAAGGCCTGGTGTAGCACAGGGTTCTTGTATGTTGGTGAACACTGACACCTAGTGGTGGCTTTAACTGTGCGCGTTGTTATTTTTGCCCTGCACCTGTTTGACATCTATTAGGAAAATGACGTCTATTAGGAAAATGATGTCCAGGCCGTAGTTGGTGGAGTGATCATTGAGTGGACAACGTCTGGGCTGCACGGTGATGTCACAGGTGAGTTGGGACAGAGTAAAGTTTTTATACTTTTATCAATAATTTGTCCATGAATGTTTATGGACGCAGAGGTCGTTCATTTTATTATTATTTATGACCAAATGTTAAGATATATTGTTTATATCCATTCATGTGCCTTAAAAAAACCTCTGTTTGAGGATTAGTGAATTTTAAGACTTTTACGTTTAGATTTGTCCAGTAGGTCATTTAGATTAAACACAGAGTCAGAGAAACGGTTCTTATTCTTCGCCTTTTGTGTGTGTTTCTTAACTGTGAATCAGAGCATCAAATATGGAGATAATCTGAAACTTACTGCGTTCAGACAAAGTTTCCTGAAGTTTAACGTTGGTCCAACGTCTCAGTTCCATCTCCGTCAATAGGGGACTAGACGACCACTCTGAAGGATGGAGGGATCTTTCCAGAACACTTCAGTCAATGTGACAGGGGTCAAGGCTGCCCTCTGTGGACATGAGGTGGCCATCTTAATAACAATGACCAACGTCTTCACTGCTGTCCTTGGTCAGCCCATCACTGTGGCCCTGCTGTGGATCAGCCTCACCTCCTGCAGTGGCCCTGACCTGCTCAACTGTAACCTGGCCATTTTCCACAACACCCTCTGCTGGTTGTGCTTTTTGCACGTGTTGGCCATTCATTTCAGTTTGAATGCTGAGAAGGTTTTCCTGAAATTCATCTTCATGTACGTACAAATCGGAAGTCCTATGAGTTTGATGTACATCTGCGTCCAGAGGTACGTGGCCGTGGTCCACCCCACGTCCTACACTCTGCTGAAGAAGTACAGGTACAGTGAGCTCAGTTCCGCCTCCGTGTGGATCATTACGGTTCCTTCGGCCTTCTTCTTCTCCTTCTGGGAAACACCCTTCACCCGTTTCATGTTTACCTCCATACCCTGCATCTTGATGGTACTGATGACCGTCTTGATGGTCAGGTCCAGCATCCTCATCGCGAGGAGGCTGTTGAGCTCAGGTAGAGAAAAGCTCCACTCGGCCAAAAGAAAGGCCTTCATGGCCATGAGAACCATGACCTGCATCGCCCTCTTCTTCTACGTGCCGGTGATAGTGATTCAGAAGTTATTGGGTGGTGATCAGTGGATCTATGACTGCTTTGCTACACCATGTTGTTTGTTTCTGTTGTGTGTGGCCAGTGTCGTCCACCCGCTCTTTTACCTGTCCACACAAACAACTCTGTGTTCACGCTGGAGTAAGAAAATCAGGAGAGCAGAGAAGACCTGATACCAAACCAGTCGAACCTACCAGGTCACAGACCCATGGTCACAGTTTTGTAGGTTGACGGAGCAAAAGAAAAGTGGTTCCTGGGACGGACTGGGAACTGACCTTAGTCAAACACTGCCCTCACCCCAAAAAGAAAAATAAGAGAAGAGAATTAACATCTACTGGTTATTATTTCTGACATTTGAGACACTTTGAAATACTCAACAGACACTGTGACATCGTCATCATTTCATTCTTATGCAACAGTCAGTTTATACCCAGCAGTCAAATCCTATGAAAATGACCGCGTCTTTATGTTTTTAGTGAGTGCTAATGATGGAAATATGGAAAATACGTGACGTTAAGGTGTATCTGTGATGTCACTACGACACCCCTGAACTATCTGCTGCGGAAGAAAAAATATGGGCATAAAGCATAAATGAAAAATATGTTGAATGGAATAGAAGAAAAAAAATAAAGTGATTTATTGTGGTTTAATATCAACACCAACATAGAGTGACCAATATCAAAATATATCAAATATATAAATACATCAAGATCAATTAGAATATGAGATAAAAATGAGACATATCTGTAGAATAGAATATCCGGTGTTTTAGTCAATAATAATAACATAACGCTTACTGAAATAAAATATGTCTGTTGGATAAAAAAATCAACATAAATGTGAAATAAATGAGAAGAATACAAAGATTTGTTATTACAATTGCATTCGTGTACAGTGTGTAAATAAAATTAAAAAAACAACAATAACTTAAGAACATTTGGTGTTGCACGGGTCTCCTGATGAGAAGAAACCGTACACATTGACCAGAGGAAACATGGTGACTGCGCCCAACAGTGAGCCCAGCTGCACTACGGCGCCACACCACACGAGGGCGCTGCGGCCCTCATCGCGCAGTATCAGTCCGATAATCACCTTCACGTAAGAGAGGCTGAGAATGAAGAGGATCCAGGAAAACACCTGTGGAGGAGGAGTAGGAAAAGTGCAGATAGGTTGGAAATGAGCTGCTAATATTTCACGTCAGTCGACGTCTGTTTAATGAAAAATTACATTATCATAAAAAGTTAATGACGGATATTCGACTAATTTCGAACGGACGGCGTTTACTTACAATGAGGACGCCACCCGAGGTCTGGTTGACCAATAGTGGGCAAGGACTTAATACTGCCATGGCCATGATAAAAGCTCCAGCTCCGCTGCCAAGAACTGTCAGAACTCCCATCAACAGAAGCGATCTGTAAAACAAACACTGGTGTGACTGGGTGGTAAAATTTACTTTTTGTGACGTTTAATGTTCTGTAACAATGGAGGTCTGTGGTTGTTGGCTGGGGAAAAATTCCGCAAATGTATTATTTTCACCAGTTCTATTTTATTTATTTTGCTGTTAATACTAATGATAATTATTAATAATGATTAAGTATTATTAATAGCCCATTAGTTATTTTGTGGTTAAAAAAAAACTTGATACGGTTGGTTTGTGGTGACGTCACAAACAAATATTCCCGCTCAATGGTGCGTTCAATGTTGTCGGCCGGAAGCTAAGAAGCTCCTGAGCGCTATTATTTACTTGCTTCTTTTTGTTTTGGTTGTTGGATAGTGATTCGTTTTTGTTGTCTTCGGTTTGGCCAGCTAGTGCTATGATGACTGATCAACATATAGAAAAGCAGACGCGTAGTTTAATAAAATCTGTAGTTTTATAGCGTTCTGTGTGTTTTTGCATTACGAGCGTAAACAAACGCACCAGATATGACGACGAATTCTATTGATTTTATGTTAAGACAATTCGTTATTTGTTGTTGGTGACTTTTGTTCTTTTTCTGTCCTGTGTTGTTAAAATAATGAATACTAACTGTAAAGATGGTCTAAGGCCAAATAGAAAAACGTGACGCTTTGTAGCCAAAAGGGTTTTTTTAAACGACTGGATGTTTTGTAATGTTTGATAGGCTTTGTAGTGTTGCGACTAACGAACACTTTGGTTAGTTAAATTACATTGTTTGCGTGTTGTATCAACTCGCATAATATTGTTTAAATGGAAAAGTTTTTTAACCAAACAATTACCAACAGAAATACATCTCCAATGGAACCGTGTTAGTGTCAGTGAATCATCAATTTGTCAATTAACTTAAAATTTAATCTCTAATCTTCAGCATTTAATCTTGGCGTTTATGGACAGTTGTGGACCCAGTTTAACATACACTGTAAATAATAATTTTTTGAAAGTTAGTGTTAGTATCTGTAATGTCTGGATCTTTTTCTAAACAGGAGACTAACCTCACAGGAAGGAACATGGCAATAAAACAGGCCAGAGGGTTGGACACCGCCGCCATGGTGGCTGACAGGTGATAGGCCTTGTTTCCATACGGCATACATGAGTACGACTGCACAGATGGGAGCACCACGTTGGACAGAGCGTTGATCCAACCCAGAACCACAAAGATGTAGCACACCTGCATCCAGCTGTAAGTGCCGATGCCAAAGCTGCTTTTGCGTTTATGATCGACAGGCGTGTTGATGTCAATCATAGGCTTCTGTTCGTCCCACCCCCTGTGTTTTTGATTCGCCTGCTTTCCATTGTTTTGGGCCTGATTGTCGGAATAGTCCTTGGCCACAGCTGGGTGGTAGTTGAGTAGCAGGAATGCTAGCAGACACACAAGCATCATGGCACTCAGGAAGAAGAAAAAGACTTCAACAGAGAAGTTTGCGGGCTGATACTCAGCCTGAAGGTTTGATGTTGCAGAGCTGTTTAAGGTGGTCAGGTTTAGGTTCAGTGGATGTGAGCTGTTCATGCAGTGAACAATCCCAACACCCTGGATCAGGGCCACCACAGCAGGCAACAAGCCGCTAACGCCCTCACCAATGAAGTAGGTGGTGAGATACTGAGGCTTCAGGTGCATCATGAACGGCAGGAAGGTGACGGAGGACGTGCAGTCCACAGCAGCTAGAAAAAATGTCAGAATGAGCAAGGCTATGCTGCGAGGAGCGCCTGCGACTGTGGCAGTCTCCTTCCAAAGGAAACCCAACAGGAAACTGGCCACCGTGCCCAGGATGATGATCACGTAGATGACCATGGTTTCGTTCAGGACTTTGGGTCGAAAGCGGTGCATCAGGGTGATGAAGAGAGGCCCGACGTTGGCCATCTGGATGATGATGGACAGGTACGATGGCAGGAACCAGCCCTCGGGGACTTGAGGAACAAGGAGTGGGAGCTCCACCCACAGGCCATTGATGGACACCCAGGAGCCCATACCAAAGAGACAGGCCAACAGATGGGTGAGCAGGGTCATGTTTGACAGTTATCTGCAGATGTAGCAACAATCAATAGATTTAATCAGAGCAATGGCTCATCATCATCTACGCAAACCCTTCCCATCTCTTTATTATTGCTCATTAGTAAAAGTTAATGTTTTAACTTTAATCAGATGATTTGAACCAGCAAACAGAAAAAAACTATTATTTCTATTGGATGTTGTTGTTTATTTAATGTCTTCCCAGGAAAAGATGTTGTTGGGAGATAAACCTGAGGTTATCTCCCAACATGGATTATAATCCCAATTATAATCCATAACAGGGAAACACTGGTCAAAGTAAAACAGTGATGACAGTGTCAATGTGTAAACTGTACTGTAGACATTCATCTTTCACCATACGTGATACTTTACCCCACAGCTCTTCATCTGGTTAATGTTTATTGCAGAAGTAAAAAAATATATATATTTTCTTGCCTCTTAAAACATCTTGTTGATTTTTGCAGAAATACGGCAGTTATTATTTTTATTATCTTTTTAGATAAATGAAAATTAACTGAGCTATAAATGTTAAACACCAAGCACAGAGTGAGGCAGACAAGACCACCTGCTGGGCAGTCACTGTTGCATAATTTGTAAAAACATTGGAACTGAGTGGAGAAAGATCTGAATGAAGGGTTGACCGTATACCATTTTCCTCAATTACTTGGAGAACTGAGACTTTTACAGTCGTAACCGTAGTCCTTTTATGACCAAATGTGTAATTGAATGCTACACATTCAAACAGAACCGGAACAAAAACATTTTTGCTTTTACAAAAATTAATTAAAGCCAAAGTTTCTCCCAGTAAGTCCTAATCCACTGAATCCAATAATACAGATGATTGTTAAAGTTGTTGTGGATACTCACGTGCTGTGGGAGTTCTTGCAGAGGTAGTGAAGCTGAAACGGTCAGAGAATTATGCACTGAAGTCCAGAGTTGCACCATGGGATTAAATCCCTCCTCGGTGTCAGTGGGTGCAGGTCCACACAACCAACCATGTCAGAGTGGGTTTTTTCTTCTCAGTGCTCTCCACCTCTTCATCTTCACCATCATCAGCTGTGATCATCACATGCTGCGTTAGCCTGTGTTTTTGTTCTCTTTTAACCCCTCAAGCTGAGTGCATCAGTAAGGATCTGTCCAAAGGCATCATGGGAGCAGAGGTGATGTTTTTTTATACAACATTCAGTTACGAAATTGCACAGAGAATATATTGTTCACTGTAGGAAAACACGTGGGATATTTTCAATTATGTTATAATGTTTTTATGTTTGGTCAAACAGTGATCAATTTCTTTAAATTTTAACTCTGAGTTTTTTCCATTTCAGGTTGGTTTGGTTTCTATTCAAGTTATATTTAAGTATTTGGTTTGGACATTGTCGATGATTTGCTAACCCCTCACTTCATTCCCAGCGTTATACATATAAATGTTTCCAGTTTCCAGTTAATGTTTTCTAGTTAAAAAAAATTACTTTAACGCCACATAGTTTGGCCAAGCTGTTTTTCATTTGTAAGTTTTGGATATTTTTTTAGCTCATTTCTCCCTGGTGAAGCCTGTGGCTAATTAAAAATATATTGAAGTGAATATTACATAAAAAGTGTTTTGTTTTGTTGTAACTCACGCTGGAAATCAATAGCTCAGACATCAGATTCTGGAAGTAATTACTTTTTAAAGTACTTACAAATATTCTTCAACTGTCAGACTGCATTAGTGAAGATGACACAGTAGCATAAGATTTCAAAACAGTGCAGTAAAAGTACATACAGAAAGAAAAAGGAAATTAGTTACAATCTTTTCAGACTAATCAAACTGAATTTGCACTAAAAACAAATATTTCCTGCTTCACGTTAATAAAATATGATGGACACTCACTTTACAACCATAGGTCAAAGGCTAAAGGTTGTCTGTAGCAGCATACACACATTTTCAATTTTATCATTAATGATGTCAAGTAATAACCCATCTCTGTAGAAAAAAAAAACATAAAAGTATCTTAATTTTTCACAAATAATAAAATTAAAAAACAGCATAGGCATAGTGTTCTTTTCGGGAATGTAGTTTAAATGTGTTTAACAACATGAACTATTCTGTCCCTGAGTAAATTAACAGTTGTAGTGAGAGGCTCCATCAGCAGCTGTCTTGACTGTGATAAACATCTTGGACAATTGAGGCACCAAGTGATAAAATAAAGAACCCCTAGTGTCATTTCTTCATTACTGTGAGACAGAAAGATCCTTTTGTCTGGGATTTATTTTTGTTTTTTTTTCCTCAGGTTTCAGAGGCATCGCGGTGAAAAGTTAGTGCTCCCTGATGACACTCTTCAACACTGACCGTCAAAGAGGTCAGTTCCAGTGAAAAGCCAAAATCCAGTCCAAAGGTCTATGAATAAAATGCTACAAACTGCAGTTGTCCACGCAGTACTGACCCCTTTCAAACACCTGATAAACGTTGACGAGCGGGAACATGGTGAGCGCTCCAATCAGAGAGCCAGCCTGGATGGAGATGCCGCACCACAGCAGAGCAGCGTGACCTTTCTCGTGAAGCAAAGTCCCAATGACCACTTTCAGATATGAGAAGAAACCGGTGAAGAAGACCCAGGAAATTACCTGTAGAGGGCACCAACGAGACAAAATTAGTGTTGTCCACGGGTGGAGCTCAACAAAAATCAAAATACCTCAACAAAAAAGTTAATTTTAAAAAAGGAAAACAAAACATATGTTAATAACATGGTGATAATATACAATTTTACAAAAAAAATATGTAAAAAGGTTAAAAATAAAATATGTTGTACAAGTTATGAGTAATACTAACTAAAATTAAAGTGACAGAGACCAATATATATTTGCTCAGATTTCAGGGCACAGCTACGATATTCAAAGAAAAGGTGTTTAGTGAATGCTTCTTCAGTCAAAGAGCAGCTGCGACTTAAGCCTCAGTATTGAGTGTTGACTGTGGTTTATGTACGTTTTATAATCTTTGTTTCTCCCTCCTGAACAGATTCATCACTGAAGCCCCCCCTTTACCCCTCGTGCTACCATGTGACTAAGGTTTCTCTGAACTTCAGTGCCAGGTGACATCAGCCATGTGTCTGTATCATCCAGCACTGACCAACCAGCAGAGAGACACTTAACAACGCTGACACATTGACCAAAGAAATACAAAGGATCACCCACCACCAGAGCTGGTCCTGCAGAATTCCTCAGCAGTGGAGGACAGGGGCTCAGGGCTGCTAGTGCTAGGAGATATGCAGCAAATCCTCCGCCTGCTAAAGATAAGGCTCCAAGACCTGCAGGAGTCCTGGAAACAGAACAAAGAACATGAGAACAAAATATTCACAACAAACAAAGAGAAGGACTCCTTTCATTGTCTTACTTTAGGACAAAAAACATGGCCAGGAAGCAGGCCAGTGGGTTTGCCATATTTCCAAAAACCACTGAGAGGTGAAAGGTCATGGTGCCGTAGGGCAGACAGGAGAAGCTCTGAACAGATGGCAGGATGCCATTGGTCAGGGCATTGGAGAGGGCAAGCAGGACCAACAGGTAGATGTTTTGAAGAGTCCAGAAAGTCTGAGCTGATGTCTGCTGCTCCTCAGAGATGGAAGGCGCTCCATTATTTAGAGCCTGGTGCTCCTCCTCAGTCTTCTGCACATCTGCTGACTCTAGAGGTGCAGCCATTGGTGGACTCTCTGTCGGTCTTCTCGTCAAAGCCAGAAAACTTAGAGCAGATATGAACAGCATGACGAACAAGAACCAGAAGAAGTTCTGGGCTGGGAAGTGTGCTTTAAAATACTCAGGTACTGTTCTATTCGCCCCCGTACACTCCAGCTTCTCCACACCTTGTCCTAAGGCCACCACACAGGGGAACAAGCCGCTGAGACCTTGACCGATGAAAAAAGTACGGATATACTGAGGAGGGTATCGAAACATGAAGGGCAGGAAGGTGACGCTGGACGTGCAACAGACCAAAGACAACACGAAGGTGAAGAGCAGGAACGGCACCGATTTCTCTGCTCCAGCTATCGTCACGGTGTACGACCAAAAGATGGCCAGAAGAGCAGATGTCACCACTGCTAACGCCTGGATAGAGTGGATGACCACACGTTCATTTAAACGTCCTGGAGCACAGTGGTGTGTGATGGTCACAGCAATGGGACCCAGGTTTCCAAAGGCTATCAGCACCGACAGGTAAGCTGGCAAGTTCCAATCTGAAGAGAGATTTGACAGATCAATGAAGACAGTCGTTCACACCTGAGTCACTTCACCAACCCTATCGTCCAGTCACACACTTGCTCTTAACATGATATAAATTTAATCTAAATCTCAATGACCACTGACGGTGCTTTACGGTACGGTAAGACTTCATGAAACTGATGCTTGTGTGCATATTTAAAATGCTTTTTAAGTTGCACCACTGCATGAGTTGCTGCCACTTATCATTGGTTATTATTCAAGCACCACTGCAGCCTGGAAGTCTTGGACCTCCATGGGTCCGTGCCCCACTATTTGAGGAGCACGGCATTACATCACGAGAGATCTTATTTTGCGTAAGTAAGAGTTGTGTAATCATAAAAAAAGAATATGGTGCGGTTGAGAGATCGAAATATACGAAGAACTCACAGTGAGTTATGAAGGGATCATAGTAATATTTGGCACATATGTTTCTCCAGCTGCTGTACACACTGTTAGCTTAAACCTTGCTAACTTAGTTACGAGAGTTAAACCACATTATAAACATTTCTGACTTATACTCCTATAAGATATATGTCCTATAAGGTTGTAATGGCGTAATCAACGTTGACAAAGCTTTGTCTCTGGTAGGTAAACACGAGGTGAACTGACCTTCAGGCAGCACATTAACAACCACCGGCAACTCGACCCACAAACTGTTCACGGAAATCCAGGAACCCATGGCGAACAGAGCTATCAGTCCGTGGGTCACCGCAGCGCTGCTCCACCAGCTGCCGGACATGGTTGCACCGACTCGGGACGAATGGTCTGGACAGGAAAGGTGGGATTTTGGACACACATTGAGAATAAATTAACCACGGTGGGGAAACGGTGCACGCCCCTGCTGCATTCACGTAAACCATGTGCGTTTTACAGTCTTAGTTACACGATCACACATTCGTGCAAATATTACTATTAAAATAACACACTGTATTTTTTTTATTTATAACCTAAATACAAACGTTGTGATTTGACTTGGCGACAATCAACAGTGAGCGCCATTCGTTAATTTGTGAGTTTAGTGTTGATAGGTATTTTTCCGAATGCCATGAACGCACCATTTCAGCTCTTTTCTTACGTAGCAGCTCTACGCATTGACTGAACTATTCTCGACGGCATATTACATTTAAACGTGGAAATAAAGTGGGATATTGGGAAATATATTTGGCTAAAATCTAATATAATTACATTTCTAAAGTTAGAAAACAAAGCAGCAACTACAATGGGTCTATATACTGAATACATTATACTCAAAAGACTAGAGTTATCACTTGGTTCAGAACAAGCATTTAAATACCTAATTGGTATTATATTAAGTAAACATTGTGAGAAAGTTTACTCAAAAGAAACGTATAATACTGTTATTTACACTGAGTCACTCTGTTGTTGACTATTTCACTCAAGTTTACTGCTCACATAACGACAAACCTAATGACCTTGGGATGTGACAGATCAACATCTGGGTCAACACAGCCGCTGCTCCTTCTTTTTGACTACAGTATAATTATGGTTGTTTGTGTAAAACACAAGAAAACAACATAGAATGTTTATTTAATTATAATTCATTATTTATACATGATTAGATGACAGAATCCTTTTCAACATGATCAAAGTAGGTTGATTGATTGCATAAAATATGCATGAAAATATAGAATTGTCACCCCTGTGCACCTCCAAAAAAATCTTTAATACAACCTACAAAATTAAACATAAATATATGCTGACTGAATATATACCATACATAAAAAAGTTGGATCAATATTTACTTCTTTTTTCCATTGCAGTTGTCTACCTGTCCTCAACCTTCAACTTTCTTCAAGGCATTGTGGATTTTTTTCCACAATTGTTGTTTAAACTAGAACTTGTTCTTCAGTTTGCAATTTTTTTTCCTTAATCAATCAATATTTTACAGCTACATGATTATGTGTGCCTAGGCACCATCTGAAGTAACATTTTATATTTCCTTTACCATTCAACCTTATTTTGTTAACCTTGTTTTGTTGACCTTATAGATCATTTTTTCAGACACATTTGGCTTTAAACCAACTAAAGAACTTTGACACTTCTGGCACAGCACAATTTTAAGATTTTAAGAATTTAGTGCAATGAAACAACAGAACTAGACTCTTCTGTGCTGCCACAGTGCTTTTCTTCAACTTGGTCTTCGAATGACTTTTGGAGAAGAGGCTTCTTATATGTTTTTTTAGGAGCCAAAACAATGGAGTATCCAGGTTTAACCCGAGGAAGTGCTAGACTCAGCTTAGTCATCATGTGTGTATGACTTTGAAAAACACAATCTAGATGCCGGCTTGTATTGTTGAGAATTAATTTCTGGTACAGAATCTCACAGCGGTACCCATCACGTTTCTCCTCCCTGGATTTCCCATCAAATCTTAGTTTCATTTTATCGAGATCTTGCTTTGTCAGACACGGCCCTCCATTTTTCTTTACTGTAGCTATCACATAATCAGTGTCCACTTCCTCTTCAAACTCCTCTTCATATGTTTTTATCTTCCTTGTTCTGAAACCCTCTACATCTTCAGAGAACTCAGAGGATGGCTTGGCATCATCTTCCAGGGAGCTATCGTACGAAAGGTTTTCATCCAAAGAGCCTTTTGAGAACATATCATATCCATGTCCTAGAGGGTATTCTGTCATAAGGACTGAAAGCTTACAGCTTGCCAATTGTGGACTTACATCTGCTGAAGGTACTTGAGAAAATTTTCCACCTGGCAGAAAATCCTTCAGATGTTTCTCAGTGACAGCTGCAATCACTTTTATAGCTGTCTTCAAACAAGCTCTGATCATGTCCCTGTTTGTGTGCCACTGACCACAATACACAAATACTCCCTCGTAGGTTTTTTCTTGCAACGGATGAAGCTGGAAAACATTCAGCAATTCTTCAGGTTCCAGCAAAGACGCCGACTCCTTGGACCAGTCCAAGAACTTTTGGTACAAGCCCAGTAGGTACTTTGGGAACAGAGAATATTCTGTTTCGCTCTTCATCAGCTGCCAATAAGGTCCCAGGATTTTGCAGTGAATAATGGCCAGAACACATACTAGGCTCTGAATAACAGAATCATTAGCATCGGCAGCTACACTCTCCAGGATGACATTGCCATATTCATTAGTGTCCAGTGCAAGCATATCTGAGAAAAAGGGAGAGATCTCCTTGTGGTGGTGAATGAGTCCTGCAGCAGCTTCAAAGTAGTGAATGAATTTATTTGATTCATTTAGAACCAGTCTGGAAGGGTTGTTCTTTTCCTTACAGAAGGCAACCCAATGATTTTTGTAGTTGTGGAAATCCGATCTCCCTGGACACAGGAGATCACAAACCATGTGGATATAGCGTGAGGTGGCGCTCTCTTCCATGTTCACAAAATTCTTAAACTTGGGAAGGCTGTCGCGTCCAAGCTTGTTTCCTGTTGATACCATGACATCTTTTTCAAAGTTCATAATGTGCTGTTCGATTGTGTCATGTACGTCAACCAGAAAGTGGGCGGTCATATTCAAAAATGCTACAGGTGGGGCCATTTCAAGCTCCTTACTGAGTGAGCTGACTTTGTCCTCGAACATTGCAAAGTCTGGATGTTCCATACACATCAGAGTATACTGTTTTTTTAGAAGATCCTCAGATGTTCTTCCATGCTCACGAGATGGCATATGAACAGACAGCATCATTATGTCCAGAAGTGTCGGTACCTCTGCTTTGTCTTCTGGGATTTTGTTTTGGACATAACTTAGATCATCCTGCTCATCTTCACTTTCACTGCAAAAAAAGATCTCATTTTTCACAACGGTTTTCCTGATGACTCCTATGCTGGCAGATCCGTCAACTTGCATGATTTCAAAGCTCTCATATTCCCCTTTGATTTTAACATTATTGTTATTGCTGACATCTTTCTTTCTGCGTTTTATTTCCCTCTTTGGCAACAGTTCAAATGGGCTTTGAAGGAAATCTTCCATCACAGCATTCCGTCTTTGACTTTTTGTTTCATAACGACAATAATGCCTCTTCAACATTTTCATACGGGGCTTGAGGTCTTTATATCCTTGTTTAATATTCCCATTGCTACAATATTCAGGGTTAAAGTTTCTGAGCCAAGAGACAATAACTATGGGTGCAAGTTGCTCTCTTGTGATAAAGTTGTTCAACTCTAGAATCAGTCCATTTGTGACTTCTACAGACTTTGCTCTTTCTGAAAAATCAGTCATTTTTAACAGATGTCCTCTTTCCACACCAATGCTATCACATATCGGACCAACAAAGCCAAAGTTGACATCCAAGTCCAGAAAGGCCCGTCTAGCTTCAATTTCAAGACTCATGGTTGTTGTGATGCCTCTTTCAATCAAACGGCGAAAGTTGGCTGTGTGGTGTTTAGGGAAAATTGCTTTGAGCCAGTTGAGAACAACATCCCAGGACAAAAAATGATCTTCTCTGAGAAGTCCAATTTGAATCAAAACTCTGTTCTTGCACGGTGCAGTGTTAAGTTCCAACCCTTCTCCTGACTGAGGACCAGTAAAATCACTGATGAGCTTCCGGTAGAATGCGTCTCCTTAAGAAAAGAACAAAAGTGTTACCATTCTTTGAAACTCTTTTTTTTTTTTTACTTGCAGCCTTCTTGAGATATGAATTCATTATGAATTTATCACTTACTCAGATTGTCTTCTTTAACAGCTGCTGCTTCACCAAAGGAGAAGCTTTCTCGCTGTTTCATCATGTGCTGTTTCTGAATAAAGACACAAAATGTAGGCTTGTAAATGTGGGCTATATATATATATATATATATACGTATATATATATACGTATATATATATACGTGTGTGTGTGTATATGTATATATATATATATACATGTATATATATATATATACATATATATATATATATATATATATATACATACCATGGCAAGTCTTGTGTAAATGAAGTTAACGACATGTCTTGTTGCATACCGTTGACTCATCGCCACCAAGTGCCCGTTAAAATAAAGTTGACATTATCCTAACCCCATCCGGGGCTTTACTACACATTATTTACATCGCGATCTTCCGAAACAAACTCGGCGGGATGGACGCTGCTCCATTTACGGCCTGTGATTTGACAGTTCTTCTGGAGGCGGGATTTCAATGAAGGCTCACTACTCACAGAAGAGCCGGAGTGCATTGTGGGAATGCTAACAGGATGAATGCGGCTAATAAACCTTTAACGCAAAGGTAACAGGTACGGAATCAATTTCTTATTCTTTTTTAATTAAGATCGAAATGGAAGCCTACATGCAGAGTCAGTTTTTAAATCCAAAAGGCCAAATTGAAATAGACCCGTAGAGCACATGTTATATTAGTTTTCATTCAGCTAACAAAAGATGAAGCTAAACAAATCAATTAAACAGTGATAAGAAGCATTCCCTTTTAGGTCCCCAGGCGCCACTGAAGAATATAATCGACCAGATCTGTTAAAAATGGTTATCAGTTTAGGACTCACCTACACGTGTAGGTAACGTTTGTTGTTGTCACCCAAATACCCACTGTGCCGTGTAACACTAACCTTTTTTGCGCTCCCATTGTGCGTCAAAGTTTTTTTGCGTTTCCCCCTCTCGGTACTATCTGGTAGTTCTTTAACTGGCGCTAATTTGTCCAGTGTCTCCTCCATTTTATTTCATCAAGTGTTCCGAAGAGTTCAACCTCGTCGTTATGTGGATTTAACGTCCCAACCTAAGCGGACACTCTGATAGGCTGTCGAAAGCAGCCCTTCCTCCCTCTTTAGACCGCCTGCATTCAGACTGTTTGCTGTTCCAAATATATTATCACCTCGATTTAATGTTATGTTCACATTTTATCACATACTTACAGCCATTACGAAATCTTAAATTAAATTTGTTCTCTTGTATTCCCTCTCTATGGGATGGTAAACAGCATCCAAAATTCATCATAGCATTTTCTTATTAATGTTTGATTAACCCCAGGTCACATCACCCAACAGGAGGGACCCGAAACACTCCTTTTCTCCTCACTTACAACTTCTGTTACTATGTGTGGTGATGTTGGTGATGGTAGTTCCTAATGTATCTATTATTACTAACATTTGCTATGCTAATATGCAATACAATGGCCATTTTACAATAACAGTATTATAGTTTTCTTATTATATAACTTGTTCTCACTCCAGAATGAATATTAATATTGTTTCACTGTTTTTCTGCTTGCAGGTATTGATATCAAACTTCTGCAAGCTTACTAGAATGAAGCAAAGTGTGAAGCATACATAGCACTACACAATGGAATCCTCTGTAGCACAATGTGAAAACAATAAAACCCTTCCAAACACTTCAACTTTATCAGTTCAGGCCGCTAACATAAGCGCTGCTCGTCTAAAGAGGAAGTCAGCAGATTCAAAAAATGTCAAGACAAAGAAGCGAAAGAAGGCCAGAGTCTCTAAATCTGGTCGGTTAGGGTACACCGTCCAACAGGGTGAAGATATGCTGCTGGTCATATCAAATGCTTCGTCTATGTACGATGGTGGTTCAGTTTGGGCAACCAAAAGAAAGGGAAGCAAGAAGAAGAAAATTGCTAAAGGAAAATTAAAAATTCAACAGATTAAGAGAAGAAAGACAGTCAGGGCCAAACCTACACCTGGAACCAATCAAATCACAGAGGACACTGCTCTTGTATTGGAGAAACCCTCGGACCACAGATGGGGTCAAAGTCTACCAGAAGAGGTGCTAATTAATATTTTTCAGATGGTTGTCAGTCAGGATGGTGCTGTTCCATTTTTATGCAGGTCAGAATTTATAATTCTACATATAGTTTTGTTCACCTTAAATATTGATATTAACTGTTTTGTTGTATAATTCCATATTGAGATAAGTTAATCTCTCCTGATTTAGAATGGCCAGAGTTTGTCAACTGTGGAACATTGCTGCTGCAAGTCCTGTCCTGTGGCGTAAAGTGACTGTAGGTCACTGCTGGACTGCCCCAGGAAAGAAACAGCTTCCAAAAATTGAGATGAAAATCCAAAAAACTTTTGACTGGCTGTCGCAAAACCGGTCTGTAATAATAATTAAATATAGCACATTGGTAGTATATGTTATTCAAGCAGTAAAGTCACTACTAGTTTTTATTCATTTTATCTTATCCCTCTTTTTAGGTTTTCACAGCTTCAAGATTTCTCACTGCATCACTGGTCAAAGAATGTTAATTACGTGGTTGAAGTAAGTCTTAGGAAATTTGTTTTTACTCTAAAATGAAAAGTGACGAATGTACTCATAATTCTCTCAATTATTCCTTTCCAGGTTGTCTCTCAGTCTTGTCCTCATCTTCGCTCTCTCACACTCTCTAACTGCTCAGGTATCAAAGCCTCTGCTTTCCAAATACTTGGTCTTAATAGTAGGTCCCTGCAGAGCATCAACCTCCAGTATTCAGATGTAAGTCAGACTCATTGTTGTCCCCATCATATGGCTAATTCTGGTATAATAGGCATTTCTTACCATTATTTAAACTAAGTATTTCCATCTTTTTTAAAACAGATTTGTACCAACATTTGCTTTTACTGTAGTTTCAGGTGGAAGGTGTTGTGGAGTACCTTGAAAACCATGGAAACCAGATGAAGCAGATCTGGTTCACTCAGGGTCTGAGGACTGACAGACTTTTTGCTGCTATAACAGTAAGTTATCAATAAATAGTTGAAGTCAATGCCCCTTTATTAACACAAACGAATGTTTTTTTATTTTCCTTTAATGGGACAGAGGGGCTGTTGTCCCGATTTGGAGTTCTTGGAAGTCAACAAAAAACTGGACAGCAAAGACAATGTACTTTTCATTTGCATACAGGAACTTCAAACAGCGTGCCCTAAACTAAAGGTAGGATTTTTAGGTTGACACGTTATAGTAATGTGTTAAGTCTTAACATTTAGTTTTCCATTACTTGGGCTGATAGTTTAAGATTTAAATAACTATTTCTGCTTCCAAAAAGTGTCAATCGGGTGACCATTTCTAAACATTTTTAGTGCTTAAATGTATGCCAACATTAGAAAAATATTCTACAGCAGAGGTATCAACGCATTCTACAAAGCGCCACAGCAGGTTTCATCCTAACGAGAGTAAACTAGTTGACCAAAGAGCGTTCTGCAGACTCAGATTAGTACCAAAACTGCCTTAGAACCACTTTGACATATGCTTTCAAGTGTCATGGTTGCCCTTTTTAAATGTATTGCATTAAAAGCAATACATTAAAAGCAGCATGTGCTTTTTTCCTAAGTTGTATTTTTTGCTATTTGTATATCAATCATGATCATGATATTTAACATTACATTTAGATGATCCATGACTGACTCGAACCTTGTTTCTTGTATGCTACCCTGCTGTCTCCTGTAGACTTTCCGGTTGCTCAATGTCCGGCCTATGCAAAAGACAAAGCGTAAAAGTCCTGACATGATGACAGGCTTCCCTCTGTTGGAGGAGCTGTGTATTGCAACCACATCTTACTCCTACATGACTGACCAAGATCTTTTGGACATTCTCTTCAGTTCAACAAAGCTGCGTGTTCTTGACTTGCGAGGCTGTTCACGAATAACTCCTTCTGGACTTGCAAGTTTACCTTGCCTTGGTAAGCCAAACTCAATGAATATATCTGCCACAGCTTGCAATTTGGGTATTTAGAGAGAAAAATTGGGACATTCTCACTTTTACTACTTCCTTCTGGGACTCATGGTGGACTGGATTTATAGTAAAATGTCTATATTTGCCAATCCTTGTCTTATGATATTAATTAATTTCATTTGAATCAATCAGATCTTGAGTGTTTATTCTGGGGCCAATACTTTGACAATCATATTGGCTTATCACCACCTAAGAAGGGACTTTATATGGTGACAGAAAAATGGAACAAGACATTGCAACAGCTAGATCTTGGAAACCAGCTCTTTTCTGAGGAGGATTTGGAAGTGGCAATGAGTTACCTGACTCAAGCCACAGAGGACACTCTCCGTTCACTCAACTTGAACGGGACAAAGATTACTGCCCCGGTCCTCAGGTACTGTACTGGCGTATACTTCAAACCACATGTTTTACAAATAAAAAGAACTTATATGCTTATGAGGCTTTTACCAGTGACTGCATGTTATCATTAAGTGTCTTTGCCCTGCGTAAATGGTGCAAAGACAGAACTTTGTACAACCAGTTTTGTGTATTTAAGTTATATCTCATCCATTATGCTGCAGATTTGGCTTTTTATGTATAAATATATATGTTTTGCAGGTCAGTCATCCATCATATGACTGCTCTTAACTACCTCAATCTTTCATCTTGTCGACACCTACCAAGGGGGGTTAAGAGAATATACTGTGGCCAGCAAGACATCCGCCAGCTGCTGGACAAACTGGAATAGTTCTGTTATAAAACGTCTTTTTTTCCTCCTCCTGAATTTATTTGCATGGTGTATGTATTGTTGTCATATTGACTTTAATTTTTAAATGATTTGCACATTGTTTGTATGTGACATGGTGCAAAAACAGTATTTTTTGCGTTGGAGATATGTGACTATCTCACATTATACCCATTAAGTGTCAAGTACTAATGTTAT